>VTPC01003975.1:86906-160188 GCA_011009095.1 Ignelater luminosus
TGTATATGGCAAGTGGTTTGAAGAACATGCAGATATTCAGGTGTTGAGATGGCCCACAAAGTCCTGAAACTTGAACCCCATCAAATACCTTTGAACAACAGCAGTGTGCAGTTGGCAGAATGAGGACAATATTAGAACAGTAAATGCTCTACATTGGAATGCTACATGTGTGTGGGAAACCAGAATTTGCAAAAATCTGATCTTATCTAGGTCACGGAGTATGTAAGTATGGCTGAAAAGTTAATAAAGAAATTTCCAATTTACAGCACATCAGTAATCTGTGGAAATGTAATGAATATAATATTGTTTGAAAGCTTACACTATCAGATATCTAGTAGGCATACATCAAAACAATTAAAATGGCAAATACACAAATGTCAAAAGTAGAAGTGGAATTACTTCAAAAAAGAATATGCCAGTTATGAAAATAAATAAGCTGCCGAGAATTGAATCTTTGAATCTAGGACATTTCAGTTTTTTTGTTCTCGTACCAGTAACTAAACACTAAAGGATTTCTTGTAATTAATATCCCTTGTGATATCCTTGATAGCTATTTCTGTTTAGAATCGTTCTTGTCACTCAATTCAAGATTATTTGAGTGACAAGAACAAGAAATGGCCCTGAGCAAAAATAGCTGTCAGAGGTAGTTTACAGAATGTGCGGATCGTGTAATTCTTTACATACATTTATTAATATTATCCTAGATTGCATTATTTAGTATTTTTAAATTTATTGCAGAATTAAGAAGTGTAGAGGATAACATCAGAATAAAGTGTTGATACATAATCATTATCTGATAAAAAGTCACAAAATCAATATATTTATATAAAACAACAAATTTGTAAAAATAACAAATTTTCAGATAGATGTTTGATTTTGTTTTTTTAATGCTCGATATGCATCAATTACTTCTGCTTGTTGTTTTTCTAGACGTCTTCTTAAGGCAACCGGTAGATTTTTTCGTTTCCCACTCTTATCAATTACTTTATTGGCAGTTTTCTTTAATCCCTGTTCATCGCTTTTCTTAGAGTTGTTGCCTTCACTTGTGTTACCATCCTTGATAACTGATTTTAGAAGTAGATCTCTTTGACCAGGCTACAAATTACAATAGTTGTAATCAGACTTAAACATGCTCCCCATCAATAATAAAACTTACTCGAGGAACTCCTGCTTTTGCAATCTTTTGGGAAACAGTTAAGTTAGGAGGTGCATGAACTACTTCTCCAAATCTTACATTGTCTTCTTGAAATTCTGAGTCTAGTTGATTTAACATTTTCTGCTGTTTTTTCTCATTAAGCTTCTTCTGCCGTTTCTGTGATTTGGTAAGAACAGGGACCTCAGAATTAACAGCTTTTTTTTGTTTTTTGTTTTTACCTTTTTTTCGTGCATTTTTCATTAACTGATCTAATTCATCTTTTGGTCTCTTTACTAATTTCTCTACCTAAAATATAATGATGGATTTTAAATAACAAATTTATATTGAATGTAAATTTCATTTACTTACTTCCCCAGTATTTGGATTACGTTTGACTTCAACTCCGTATTTATTTTCAAAAGCCTTCTCACGAATAACTGCATCACATGCCTGCTGTACCCTAAACAAAAAATGTTTATCCGATTCACCTCTGAACTGTTCAAATTGCTTTGTCTTTTTATGTTTCCCTTTCTGATATTTATTACTATCAGTTGTTTCTTCATATTTGACTTTTCTTTTATTCTTCAGAGTTTCTTTTAATTGTGCTATCCTACTTAAACTTTTAGGTATTTCTTGGGAGTCGGGATCTGTTGGTGGAGCATTTATTTTTCCCTTTACACTACAACATATTGAAAATGCTTAAACTGAATTGATTATACACTTTTTTTTGGAAGAAATACCTTTGTAGTCTTACTAATTGTTGTTTTTCAGGATCTTTAACTCCTCTATGTTTCCTTCCGGGTATCTTTCTGCCCATAGTGCTAAATAACTTATGTATTAATTCAATAGTAAATATGAAGTATTTCTGAGATAATTGAATAAAATAAAACGCTTACATATATTTGGTTATTTAGATTTATTATTTTTTTAGCTTTGCAAGTCGAAAGTCAAATCAGGGAATGTTAGGTTAACTAGGTTAAGTCACATGGTTAAAAAGCAGCATTGCCACGATATACATGTATGGTAGAATATTCTGTGCTATAATTATGAAAGATTTAACAAAAAATTGCTAGTTTAATTGCTACTCTGGATAAAATTACATTATTGGCCTTTATTCAATAATTTAGTATTAATTAATAATAAAATTTATAAAGACGCAAAAGCATCAATATAACTTTGGCAATGCCGCAAGAATGATTTTAATTTTTTATATTTGAATTTTAATCAAAATGTGCTCGTTCAAATTATCGTAGTTTAAGAAATTTAGTACATATTTATGAAGCTTTTAATGGCAATAAAGACGTAAAGAAATACAACAGTTTACAAATATGTAAATAGTGCTGATGTCTTCTGTGTAACCTTTACTCTTTATTGTAACAAGTACTTTACTTACTTTATTATGTGTTATTTATTCTAGTATTACAAAACTCTGTGAACTAGAATGATTGCTGCTTTGCGATCTCGTAAGTTCCTATATTTATTTTCCAAATATTCACTAAATTATTTAATAATGCAGGTAAGATTCGACAAATAATACCGAATTCTAACCTATATTTTACCCGTTATTATGCTGATGAAAATAAGGAAATTAAAGATTCAAAAGCTGTAGCTAGTCAAATTTTACAGAATGGTCGTCCACAACTATCGGCAGGTGATGATAAATTGCTAACGAAAACTCCACGAGCTATTGCTGAACAGATAATATCTGACTATCCCGAAGAACCGACAACATGCTGTATGTCCGGTTGTGCCAATTGCGTTTGGTTAGAATATGCAGAGAAGATTAGTGCTTATTATCGTGATGGCGGAGAACAAGCCGTGAAAGAGATAAATGAGAGAGTTTCTGATCCTAATATTAGAGCGTTTTTGTTACAAGAATTAAGAACTATGAAGAAAAGCTGACATTTTTAAAAAACAAGATGCATCATATTAATGTAGAAATGTATTTTATTGCTGATGTAAGTATAGTATTTATTTGAATATATTTATACAAATTCTATTTGTTTAATATTTATAAAGTCTATATAAAAAATAAATCTTATAAGTCATAAGTTTTATGGACCCCTGGATATATATTTAGTCTTATCAAATATTATATTATCTATAGAAATTATTTAATATAAACAAGATAAAATGAGAATGTTGTGAAAATCAGAAGATTAAAATTTGATATCATAAATAAATCGACAATATCAATTGTATTTTTAACATATAACAAGACAATTTGCATTCGCAGAAAATGCGTTACTTATTCTAATAATAGTGACCTTCACTCTTTGTTTGAAGAATCTTGGCACCGTCACTTGGCATACACACATAAAATATTGGCTTTCCTTTATAGTTCTTCTTAATGTGGTCTATTACTTTATTGACAGCGTGATTGTAAACCTACAAAATTATGTTTTAAATGATGCTTTAAAGAAAATGTTAAGCAATTACCATTGTAACTGTACAACCACCAAAGCCTCCTCCAGTCATGCGACTTCCTAGCACACCTTCAACTTCAAGTGCTAATTCAACAAGAGAATCAAGCTCAGGACAAGATACCTCGTAGTTGTCTCTTAAAGATTCATGGCTTTGAGTCATAAGTTCGCCAAATTTATTATAATTCTTTTCTTTTAAGGCTTCTGCACCTGCAAGTGTTCTTTCTATTTCACCTACTACATGTTTAGCTCGTTTTACTATGTCTTCGTCAGTGTTGATTGATTCAAGATCTGGAATTAGAATCTTTTTATAATTTCAGTTTTCATATTGTGTCTTCTCTCATGTCATTTTTTTCATTTAATAAAACAATATCAAGGCACACTACTCTCATGTATGAAAAGAATAAACAATGACATGGCCCACTCGATTTATTGTAACTGTTTCTTTTGGTTTTGTTTTGTTTTTCTTGTAAATCAAGTTAGCCATAGATTGTCTTATATTGTTGAAAACATTGTAAAATGTTCTGTCAAATGATGTAAATATCAAATATGGAAGCCATAAGCAAAAATGAACCTGATGCTATCATGAGACCAAAATTGGTTGATTGGTGGACCGTTTTGACAGTTTGAGATTATTAGTCATAAAAAATCAATTGGCTTTGGCGCTGTCAACTTAGCTGAAATAAACCATAGCCTACCCTACTGTTTTATAATTTGAAACAGATAATATCTTTGAAATTACCAATAATAAAGAAGCTAGAGGTAAAAGCCATAAAATGCTATTTTCCCTTTTTTGAGCATAAGTCAAAAACAAAAGAAGTTAGCTAAATTTTTTTTTAAATTACAGTCAGACTTTTATATATCGAACTTTTCTAAGTCAAATTTTTCTATATTTTGAATTTTCAATGAAATGTCTGCGTCAAAATGACATTTTGCATTAAAACTGTTTCCGTATCTTGAATTTCTGTATGTGGAATTTTTCTGTAACTCAGAAGTAAAATTTCCAAGGTTTAACATTGATGAATTTCTGTACCTCGAACTTTTTTTCTATTTATAATCCATGCTAAATGCATACTCAACATGCAAACAAGAGTTTCAAGAAACTTAAATTATTTTGTACAATGCAAAAAAAGGATTTGATTGTATTGATTACATTGTGTTACGGAATTATGATGAGAACACAATATACAGTGTGTCCAAGATAAGGATGCACAGCATGGGGATCTTGGAAACGGTAAAAGATACAGGATAGGTTAAATGGGATGAAAGTTGGCTATTTATAGGACTTTTTTGTTGGCGTTTGCAAAATCTAGATATCTTAGATAGTTTCAGAGATATTTAAAAAAAAGTAGATTTCTTGATTTTCATTATAATTTTTTCTTTTATTTATTTGAAGAGATATCGGAAAACTAAAACCACAAATACGCTAACAAAATTCCGGTACAATGTTTCGGTTTTGAGTAACCATCATCAACCTCATTTTTTTAAATAGGTGGAGAAATAATTGAAAATTGTTTTGGATAGCTCTTGTCATGATTCTAATCATGTAAACATGATAGGGTTACATTATGTTTTACATTTTACCGCTTAACTTCTCATTTAATAGCAAATTTTGCATTTCATAGATAGTAATCGGCTCACCAAGATTAATTTATTAAGTTATTATTTATGGATCGCAAAGATTTACATTAATTTAGACATTAAACACTAGAATGTAAATTATTTTAATTCATGAGTTGACTGTACATAGTATCACTTTATACCATCACTTAACTCAGTTTGCTAAATTTTATATTTTAGTTTGTGACAAGAATTTGTTGAGCTCTAATGCTATTTATTCTTCAACGAGCAATAAACTGCTGAGATTTTAAAGTGCAGTAAGTATTCTTCATTTTGACTATTGCTGCAGCAGTTGTTAATATAAGTGGTGAAAAAAAGAAAGCTGAACATGCTGTCTTTATCAGACAAGGTACGTTTAATAAGTGAAGTTGATAAAGGTGTAAGGAAGAAGAAAGAAGAAAATTGCTGCAGAATTTGGGATTCCTCAAAATACACTTTTGACAATTCTGAAAAATCATGAAGAAAGTCTTAAGAAAAGCTGAAGATGGTGTACCCAATAATCATAAACAAGTGTTGTTTAAAGCGTGTACTTACAATGACATTGACGAAGCTGTTCTGGTTCGCAATCAAAATGTCTCGATTTCCAGACCACTCATTAAAGAAAATGCTCTTTATTTCTCTGAATGCTTGGGATACACTGATTTCATCACTAGTTCAGGCTGGCTTGATAAGTTTAAGGAAAGCCACAACATTGTTCAAAAGGTTATGTGTAGTGAAAGTGCACACATTAATGAATTTGATTGTGAAAAGTGGCATAATCATTGTTTACCGGAACTTTTAGCGTCGCATCACGAAAAAGACATTTTTGTTTGTTTTTCAAGTGCTTACCAGACAAAACATTGACTTTTAAGTGTTTTAGTGGAAAGCACAACAAACAAACAGTTACCTTCATGGTGAGGGCCAACTTGTGTGGTATGAAAAGCTGAAATCGTTGATCATCGGCAAGTCAAAAAATCCACTGTGTTTTTGTGGTAAAAAATTTGTGCCAGTTACATACAGAAACAACAAGAAAGCTTGGATGACAAGCGAACTATATGAAGAATGGCTTTCTCATTTAGATAAGAAATCTTCGTAGAGAATGTAATATCATATGATGGCACGTTCTCTATGACGTCATGCGTTATCCCAATTGGATCTCGCACAGTCCCAAATTTAAATGTCAAAAAGTGTAAAATTTCATTGTTTGTGGATAACTGTCCCTCACATTCAAAGATTGTTAAGACCTTGAACTCAATTCGTGTCGTTTTTCTCCTGTCAAATATAAGCTACAACCCATGGATCAGGGAATTATCAATAATTTAAAGCAAAACTATAGAAAAAGAATTTTAAGAAAAACTTTAGCTGCCGTAGAAGAAGACAACAATCAAACAACAGAAATTACAGCAAGCAATCATAAAAAATTGCTTTACAAAAACAAGGTAAAATCAGTTGAAGCAAAGAGGATGATACTTCCTTATCGGAATTAAGTCGGTGTTTGACACTTATTCAAAAAAAAAAGTCAAGAATAATGGATATATCTCTTGAAGAATATTTATCTGTGGATGATGATGTGGTTGTAGCAGACTATCCAACAGATGAAGAAAGTTTGGACAAGATTAAAAATAAAGTTAACGAAGATTTGCCATCTGTTCCACCTTCAAACAAAGAAATGCGCTATTTTTTAAGTAAGTGTAATGATTATTTGTGTTCTAAAGAAAATGTCGCTGAGGAAGTGTATCGAGCATTAACAACTGTAGAGAACTTTGTTGATAATCATTTTTTAATAAAAAACAATCGAAGATTACCGATTTTTTTAACAAATAGCTTTGTTGTAGTTTTGCATTTGTCTTTATTGTATGTATTAGTATACAAATAATGTAGGTATATGAAGTTAATTCATTTTTATATTTTTTTTCAATATTACTGTCAATAAATGTATGGAAAAATTTTACTTGATTTTTTGTTTGTATTTCTATAACTCGAATTTTTTTCATTGAGATTTGACTTAAGCACATTCAACTGTATTAGTCAACATAAGATTTAGCAAAAGTTAGAATTTAAACCTATACTTTATTTCTTACAATAAGCAAAGTGAAATCTTCATGCTTAAGCTTGAATTTGAATCACCCTGTATTTTATCATAGTCAAAGGAAAGCTTATAATCGTTTTTATGCTTTCTTTGTGTGCATTTAAGCTGGTTTTTTGGCAATGCACTTATTTTAATTTTTGCAGGGACATTAAAATACAAATGGTTTAGCATTAAATATGTGACAAATTTGAATCAGCGACATGATTCCAAATTGAGTTAGCAGTGGCATTCAAAAACAATTGTTAAAAGGAATCAACGATCATGCGTAACCAATTAAAGTACAATCAAGTGTTAAAATTACAAGCATTACTTAAAAAACAGAGTTCAATTGACACTTCATTATTTGAGGTTAAGAATTTTTATTAGGAATTTAAAATATTTAATTTTTGGCAATTCAGAAATTAGTGACGTCAATAAAGGAATGAAATTGAAATCATACAATATTATTGAATGACAAAAAATGGCTCTTGTTACAAACAGTCACTGCAACGGTGTTATGTCACAGTGTCAGACTGTCAGCAGTCTTGAAATTGGTTTACTGTCATGAGTTTAATTTGTTTTTTTGCCACCAACTAGGATTAGCTGAACCCAGAGGTATTCCAACACCCCAGTAGGAATTTTATTAGTATATTCTGTTCAAATGCATTAAAAGTAACCAAGAGGACTTTTTGGTTGCTTATGCTGGTATGAGATAAAACTCTTTTTGTATGTTTACACCACTGATTTTGTTTTGAAACAATTGGTTTGATAGCTATCATGTCAAACACAATCTCTTTGTGTATTTTTTGAATATTAACGTTAACAGTGTGTTAGTTTAGATTATTTGTAAAAGTAAAAGGTTTATATACCAACGAATAAACATTTTCTTTAAAATTCTCCATTAATAGATTTTATTTTGATGCCACTGACTTTGTTACTGACAAATGTTAACCCCAAAATGACAACTGTCAAATAGTATGTATGACTTACAGACATAAAATTAATGAATGAGAAGTACTGGCTACATGACTTAACATAGGTATCTACATTTTGGATTTAAGTTTTAAAGCATTCGAACAGAGTATACAACTTGTTGTAGTCACCTTGTTTTTGGTATAAAAAGCGTTTAAATTATCAAAAGAATTTTCTTTTAGGCTGAGTTTACTTATTTTGTTTTCTAATAATAATAATTTGGAGAGATGAGAAGCTGAAACGAGCTTTTCTTAAATTCTAAATTCCTTTTAAACTTGGTACGTACATTCTATGTCTTCATAATTTGCATCCCTCAAACTAATCTTTTTAATCAGTAAAGATGCCTGTTGACATTGTTTTCTTCTTGTGCTGTATTCACTACCAGATAGCTCATGCTTGACATTGGAATTTGTAACAAGAATTACTATGTTTGGATCTGCTAATGGAATAAGTGTTGACACTAATGTCCTAAAAATTAAAAAAAATTTAAACAAACGTTATTAATTATTAATTCATTTAAAAAACAAAATCTAAATATATACTACGTCTTATCAGTTGTTTTCATTTCTGTGATGCCAAAATGTAAGTTCTACTCATTCAATCTAATAATACTATTATGTCAATGTTAATAGCATTTTATTTAATTATCATTGGTCATATGGATAAATAGTTTTGATAAAATTTCTTTCGTCATGGAAAATTCTATTATAAATGTTGACGCATTAAACATTTTTTATTCTTGCATCAGAACATTAACCTTTTTCTTTACATAAACAGGTATAATTATTTTTCTAACACAACAATATTGTGGTTTTAAAATATATATAGAAACTTCATGTAATGGAATTTTACATCATTATTAAATACGCTTTAAACCATTAATTTTCTTCATTTTTGCACTCTTTTGTTCAAGAGGTTATCAGATTGTATAAATAAACGATGTTTTGTATTGCGAATTGGAAGTTATTTAGTTAATAATATCTTAATTAAATTATTTTCTACATACCTACAGTCTATCAAAAGTGCATTATCTTTCTTTCCCATAACTGAAATGAATTGATCCATGATACCACAAGGGACCCCAGCATATTTTTGTTCTGCTTTTTGGCAAGCTAACGCTTTATTAGTTGGTCTACAAATTGAAACTTTGAATTTTTATTTATTTTTAAATGAAAACAAAAACCTACAGTACATTATTAGGGCCCGTTAATGCGTCGAAGAAAGTGTAAGTAGCAACTTCTAGTGAAGCACTACTAGACACCCCACCACCTGTTGGAACACTCGAAATGATGACAGCTTGAAATGTAGGAGGCTCACCGATATAATTTACTACGACTCCTGTTTTATTCGAGAAGAAAATAATTAGGTGATTAAAAATGTTATAGATTCATTCTAAGAATGTTACCTTTAATATAGTTGGCCCATTTGGGTTTACCCGGTTTGCAATAATAAATAAGTGCTCGCTTGTCTGGCATTTCGATTGTTGTTTTTCTAGGAAAGTCCACATCTTTATTGGTAGTTATCACAACAGATTCATAACCAGGTATTTTACTACCTACTATTACTGTTACTAAAGGTAGTGCCTATTGGGTTTTAATTTAAAATAGTAAGTTATTAGTATTCTAGTTTTGAAATATTAAGTGAAAAAAATGTTATCTTAAAGTTTTTGTCCAAAAATAACTTTCCAAATCATACTAACTTAATTTGCACTGATAAATTATACAAATTAACTTATCTAAAAAGAAATAAAACTAAAGATAAACGAATTGACATAAAAAAATTAATTCTTCAACACGTTTTTTGATCGATTAGGAAATAAATAACATACCATAGGTAAAACAAATCCATCGTTATAGTCTGTGTGTTCTCCAATCAAATTTACCCTTCCAGGTGCACATACAGCAACATCAGGGTCTGATTTAAATTCTTCTTTATAAACTTTTGTTGCTTGTTCTAATAAACTTTCAATTGTAGGAATTTCCTCTGCCATCGTGTTTAAACTTGTATCGAAATAAACTTAACACAAAGAATGATATTTTCTATATAAGTAATATTTCAATCAATTTGTCATTGAAATCTTGACCTCTGAGTTGTAGCTCAATTTTAACTAAACTGAAAGCATGTATTTGTGCTTCTGCTTAAAGCAAGGACATGGTTTGGTTGGTTAGTGCCTGAGTGGCATTACTGATAAGGTTTGTGATAAAAATTAATAAACATCTCGTAGCCAAGTAAATGCTGTAACTGTGATAAGAATGTCAGTCAGTGACCCATTAATAAAAGATATTAAAGGTAAAAAGCTCCAGCTTTTTGATAGAATGTTTTAGTTTTTTTAAATTTTGAGGTTAGGATGATGTACAATTTTTAAAATTATTTTACAGCTTGCGATCAAGTATTTCGAATATGTATAAATAAATGCTTTAGTGATTTTATTTCAAGAGGGGTATAGAAAATGCGAAATTATCTTAAAATTGATCGTTCTATATTGTTGTCGACAAATAAGGTTATATGACTTCAAAATCAATTATTTCAGGATATATCATCAAATTCTTGGAGGATATCAAAGAACTTAATTGCATATCAGACGAAAATCCAAATCTAGCAGTGTTCTGTGAAAATGTAGAGAAGATCTTCAATTATGGGCTAGTATCGTCACATAACACCTTTGGTTTTACAAAACCAAATGATCCATGGACTTGGCTCGAAAAGATAAGCAATGTTAGAGATGACATAATCTCTTTTGGTTATATTAATTCGGTGGAGAATGCAAAACGCTACCAAAGTATTTTATCAAATGTGGGTAAATTACGATTGTTAATACGTAATTGTCTAAATAGGAAATCACTTCATGTACCTGTAGAATATTTGGTAAGAAAGTGTAATTGTTGTCAACAATGCTTGTCACTGATTTCTAAAAATTGTGTTGTTGCAGGTTAAACAAAATAAATGTAGAGTCTTTTATAAGGAAAATTCAATATTAGGAGATGAAATCTTATCGGAAATCTTTTTGTCATTGTTGTTACAATGTAGTAACTTAATTTTTAAATTGGACCTGACAAACATATCATTTTTAAATAAGTCATGGATTTTACCAGAGGTGTTAAAATTAGAATTGGTTCCTTGTAAGAGTTTAGGAATGAGTGTTAGGTAAAAATTATTTGAATTTGTATTGTATTATAAAAAATTATTGCGTTATTAGTTTTGCAGATGATAAGGCTATTATAATGGATGTAAAACCTAATAGTGTAATATCAGAAAATGTAAGTTTACTTTATAACGATCAAGTAATGTTATAAATTTATTGAGACGTTACCTTTTGTAGGGTAAAATAGAAGTAGGGGATATATTAGATAATTTAAACGGTATACATATATGTGGTGTTACAAAAGGAAAATTAAATTCAATTTTGAAAAGCAACAAAGGTCAGCCTGTTACTGTAATGATAATAAAAGCTAAGTATAGCAATACGAATGAGTTATATCAGCCAATCATTAGTTTACTAAAACAAGTACAATTAGATCCTGTTGAAGTAAAAACTACATATGATTTAAAGGATGGCGAAGATCAAGTGAATAAAAAGAGAAGTACTAGGTGGGCAAAATTCATTTAATTTCATTAATTAGTTTGATTGTCAAAGAGATAGTAGTCATTTTACAGAGTTTGTTTACAAATGACAAGAAACTTGGCATGTCAATAATTCTAGATTTTTTTTTTACTGCCAACTTAACAAAGAAAAATCATAAATCTTACCTGTTCTAGTGCTGGTTTTAAAGCGACATATTTGGGTTGTGTAAATATCGGAAAGGTTGGAGATGTTAGACAAATCGATAAAGCTGTTAGAATGTTATTGTCTCCATATAGAAATAATATGCAAAGCGCTAATTCCAAGCATAAATTGCTAAAGAAAGCTATACATTTTGAAGTTGGAGAAATTGGAGTTAAAGTTGTGGATTCCCAGTCTTCAGAGGTAAAAATTAGTATATGTGCATGGCATGCATGATACGATTAATTCAGAAATCTTTTATATTCTAGATTGTATTGAAACATTCTTACATGGAGATTTCTTCCTGTGGATCTGTATCCAACATGCCACATTATTTTGCTTACATTGCTGGGTAGTAATAATCTATTTTTATATAACATGTTAATATTTAAATGTTTTTTTAATTTTAGAAATGAATACTGTAATCAGGCTACAGATTTCACTTGTCATGTCTTCTATATCAAAAATACTGAATTGGCATGTACAATTTTACAAAGCATAGGTATGGTTGTAACATTATTTTATTATTTATTTGAGTTTTGTAAAGCATCAATTTTCTGTTTTAGGGCAAGGTTTTCAGCGTACTCACTTCGCTGTTTAATTTTATATCAGTGTATTATTTTTGTAAATATTTTTATGAGAAGATATTAAATGTATTTAAAAATATAAATTATGTGTTGAAAAATAAATAAGATACTCACTGAATAAAATCTTAAATTTATTTATACATAAAATAATTACATAAAAGTGGTGAATTTATTGGTTATTTACAAATTGTGTTATCAAGTTTATTATTGGAATAATGATGAACTACCTAGATATGACATTATGGAGAGTACGTTTGTTCAGAATTAGTTTTCATGTACTTTGATCTGATATTAGTATATTTCCATGAATTTACATTTACTTAACTGTAAACTAATAGTTAAATTTTCTAATCAGAATGGAATTAGATGTTATGGAAAACAGTATCTTTGCACAGAGTACACCTGCAGTTTTCAATCGTTAGTAATCATGAATTTTTATTTATAAATTTAGCCACTGAATATTTTCTTAATGAGAGTATTAGGTCCTAAGTACAGGATCACACTCATTGCATTGGCATTCTTCATCTTTGTGAAACACATTACCAGTATATGTAGCGTCAAAAATTGATTCTTAATAATGTAACATGGAATGTGTTTGAAAAATATCAAGGGATTCCAGATTAATCCAAGTTTGTTGAGTGTAAGAAATTTATTTGTGACACTTATTTGTATATGTAAGTACCTTTTACAATTAAAAAAAAATCAAAACTATGAACAACTATTGTTTTGGTTTGATTTGATTGATAAGAACAAGCGATGAACCCGACAAAAATAGCTGTCCGAGGTACTTTATTCAATGCAGTATTATATGAAGATCACCGACGAAATGAAGATGAACTACCATAACCTCTCTCTATTGACACTTTTAAACTAGGTTATGTTAAACACAAAGTGTATTTAATAAATAAACTTGTAAATAATTATTCTTTCTCTTCAAATGGGAATTAAAGTAGTTCTGAGCATTGTATAAAAATACAAAACACATAATTTTAATTTTTTAATTGCAGGTACAACACAAAAAAATTAATTTTTTCCTAATTACGGGTATCATTTCATAAACGACCTTGACTACGGCATTTTACGAAATACTACGAATTTACTACGAGTAGTACAAACCGTGACCAATAGAAATGGTCTATTTTTTTGAATGAATTTACAGTAAAAACGCGCTAAATTTAATTTATTACCTGTCTAATAAAATGTGTATTTACATACTAAATTATTTTAGTTAGTTATCAAAAATGTATAAGTAGAAATCGGGTATCCATGATTGCTATTCAAACACAAAACAATTCTATAAGAAATCTGTACTTTACCGTTTTTGATTTATGATTCATAGAAATTGCAATATTAAAATAATTGTGAGAAATTGAAAGTTAAGTGTTCAATTTAACTTTATTTGATATAAAGTACTTACATCTATTTATTGGCGCCTATTTGTCTGTGTTATAAACAAAGATGGATTTAGAAGAAATTTTGGAGGAAGAGTTGCCATCTGTACAGGACTCTTTTAGACACTCAAGTAATTTTGTTAAATATTCATGTCCAGGATGGAACTGACCCCGGCAGGACATGCATTTATTCAATAATTTCCTTATATGACTGAAATCGATCTAAAAACATTATCATTTCCTTTTTAAACTTCTATATTTTTGACAAACGCCAGTAACTGCAGTAACAGCACTTTCAAGATTTACTTACAATCGTTTGTAGAGAAAATCAATGGCATTGAAATTGTAATATCTTGTAGAGACTATCTATGCAAAGATATACTGTTTCAGTACAAAAATTAAAAATTCATAAAAATTAAAAATATGACTACTTTTATGGAGAATGATTATTTAATATATATCTTGAACATAACATAAAAGGGTGATGTAAATTCTAGAAGTATGTATTTTCAATCTTATAAAATTCAAGCAACATCAGACAAATAATAACAATACTACTTCCAATCAGTTACCTCATGTAAATTCTCTGGCTTGACTCAAAAGTCTTCATTAATCCAGATAGGACTATATATACATAACTGAAAAATCACCTACAAACTAATTTACACATATTTACAATTTTTCTTTCTTTAACATATCATCACTTCCAATATTGCAAATACAAGCAGTACAACCATTCTGACTACTATTACCACAACTGCTGCTGCTCTGGCAACTGCACGATGAATCACTACAAATGCTTGTATTACGTGAATCACATATTTCTATAAATTCTTCCGCTATTGCTCTATCAAGCCCAGTGTAGGTGCGAATGACTTCTTCAGTTGTAACTGGTTTATCTTTCGATTTTGATCTAGATTTTCTAGGCTTCTCTTGAGGAATTATCAGTTTCTGGATGTGATGGTCAGCTGAATGATGCCTTCTATGTTTGCGGCTTATCTGAAATGTATCTTATTAACATGAAACCAAATCTTTTGAATTGTGTTTGACTTACATATTCTTTGAGATGTGGGCGAATTATTGGTGATGGTACTGGTCCAAGTGGTGCTGGTATTAGAGGGTAACCCATCACTTGTGGTGGTGGTGGTGGAGGTGGTTGTAATACTGGCGGTGGTAATGAAAGGACAGGTGCAATTGCCAAAGTGTTTGAAAACTGCAATAAAGATATATACCAAAAATTAACGCGTTATTCTCCATTTCAAATAAATTTGCATAATATAGTTTATTAGCATCAATATTCTATAGTGATATAAATGCATGGGCGTCGTTTTGTGAACAATACAAGGGAAGATTAAATTATCATTGCGTCATATTATAAATATTAAAAACCCTTTTACTCAATTTGAAACAGGATAATATTACTGACTACTCGCCTCCTAGCTGTTTTCATTAGCCTTGGCCAAACAGAATTATATGTTTCAAATAGAAGGTGTTCTGCATAATGAAAGGCGTTCCTATTATTATTATTGTCATTATTTTTCTAATTATATTGATGCATAACTAACGCCCAAAATATAAAAAAAATGTTTGTGCATTTTATTTATAGAATTTAATAGAACGACAGAAGAAAAAAAAATAAAAACTAACAGTCACTCTTATACCGACCAGCTTAAAAAACTTGTCTATATGTTATACACCTACTACTTATTAATAATTATTTTATAGTTATTCTGTAACAGTAGAAAAAAATAATATTTGTTTTGTTATTGAGGTCGAATTATTCATGAATCATAAAATTAAAAATGTGGTTCAGGAGAGTGTATACATACAGAATTCATTAGCATCCCTGTTAATATTAATGGATTGTTTACATTATCTCTCTAGGAGACAAGTAAAGGTCTTTTACACCTGCATAAGTGTGTCAGATGGAAAGTGCTCGGTATTTGCCCGTAGGCAAGGAGCGGCTTTGCTTTGGCTTTTAACATGATTTAAGAATGTTATCGAAGGGAAAAGTTTTATCTCGGGATTTCTTTTAAGATTTCAGCTGATTTTTTAGCATATAACCACGATTCAGTGAAATTGTGAAAAGATGAATTTACGGTTTTGCAGATTTCTTACTATTGTGTTTACGTTTTTTAAACTGATTGACTAATTTTAAGAAAATTGTATACATATATTTAAGGTAATTATGATTAAGGCACCGAAAGTTTCTGCAGGTCATCCTTTATATTTAAAAGTGATAATGAGCTATTAATTAGCTAAGTATAAGTTCAAAATGCACAAATCAGAACAATTATTATCTTAGGATGTACGAGAATGTTATCTCGAAATAGAAGTCGATCCTATATTAAATAGAAGAAGTTTATCAAAGACACGTGAAAGAATTTTTAAATTAAAACTGAGGCGACGAACAACTAACTTTGGAAGAATAAGTACAGAATTTCAAAGGATATGTTTACCGAGTCCCTTAATAAACAATATCTATTACCAGTAAAGAATTTTAGTGTTTAGATTTAAAAACCTTTTGTGAAATAAAAACTCAGAAATAAACATCTGATAAAGATTTCGTGATGACGCTTTTCTTAGGAAGTTGATGCATTTAAATATTAGTTAGTACCTGAGAAATATCTTTTACCGTAATCACAACTGAAATCGTCTATAGATAGAGTCATTTCATTTTAAATTGCCAGACGATTTTTGATTTGATGACTTTTTACAGATTGTGCATCCGTTCCTTTCCTGATCGGCAATTCTAAGGTTTTTTGTTACTTTGAAAATTCAGTTTGATCAAATTTGCTGGAGATCAACATTATTTTGCACTTTGTGTGATAACCTATACCTCCACGGTGTCTTTTGGAAATTAAGATTAGAGTCCAACTTTTATGTATCTGCTTTATGGCTAATAGGCCTCCATTGCCTTTACAGTATTCATTATTAAAAAATAAGTTTAATTCTAAACACACTGGGCACCTTAGGAAGAAAGATCCGCAGTTTTTGGAAACGAGAGCATTAATACTTTTGAATAAATTATTATGAATGAATACAGAGGTACCACAGCTGTTGAAATCTTCCTCAAAGATATGCGCGCTGTTGGTATATTATCTAGTGTGTGGTACAAAAGTAAGGCAAAAGAACAGTATGCTATTGTAGTGAGGTGAAATATATTACACATGGAATATGCTGTCGAAGTGTACATTACTGAGGTTTTCAAATCTCGAATTTTGAAATCCTGATCATTTCCGATTTGATATTCAAATACTTGCCGAAGTATTTTATGGAAATCTAGGCAAAAACCGACAGTCTTCTGTGGCGATGTTAAAAAGATGCTTCATCAAATGTGCATATGAAACGAAGACTGTCAAGTTGAAGGAGACTGTTGTGGTGCTGAGTCAACAGAAGGGTAGATCCTGATGTTTTTTTTTAAAGAAAAGCGGCGATTTTTGGGGCGAGTTTCCAAGGCAACTCAAGCGATAACGGCAAAGTACTAAGTACTACATGACTATCTAAATCGTTCAAGCACGGAAGAAGAAGCTACTGCACAAACTCACAACGTTATAGAGGTACATTGAAGGAAAGCTTTTGATATTTGTATTGGATTGGTAACAGCGAAGTCGTTTGTCACGTATTCCAGAAAGTTTTTGTGAAAGGTGTTCAAAGAATCTAAAACTCATTTTTACAACAACCTTCTGAAAGAATTTCGAGTGTGTATTGGTTACCCGAAGCAGGTGAATTTATTTTTAATTTTAATGTTAATAAAATAAGCAAAGAAACGTAAAGTGTTGAGGATAATTGTTTATTTTTGATCCAATTGATTTATCTCCGTGTTTGTAAAAGCAATAATCTCTCTACAGAATAAATGGAATTGATTGTCACAATCAAATTACTAAATGGAAATCTTGATGAAAAAATACTGGAAAAATGTCTAAATTATAAATCCCACGATGCTATAGAGCAACTCTCTTTAATGAAGAAGAAGTGGAACTACATGGTTTGTCTTTGCAGCTGCTGTTTACTTGCGTTTACGAACAGTGAAGTGCAACTAAGGTAGTAACAGTTAAATTACGTGTGACCCCCGTTAAGGTTGATAACGATTCAAATACTGAAGTTACAAGTAGAGGATGTACTTAGTAGATTAACCACCGTTCCATTCAATAGACTTACTTGTGGACAGTTTAAAAAATTGTACTAACATGAACAATATCACTGAATTGGCGAGATATATGAATTGGCAGAAGTAGCAGATTGGAAATGCTTACTTTTTAGCGAAACTACAGCTATGAATTTTCATAATATAATAATAATAATAATTTATTGCCCAACATATACACCAATTTATTTATAGGACAAGACAAAAACTGACAATATAAGCAACAAAAGCACTAAATATAATTTTTTTATAACGCAAACAACAACATAAAATAGGAACTTTAAATGAACAGGCAGATCTTGCATTGATCCTAGGTACAAGGAGAAGAATCTAACCCAATAGCTCTGCGGAATCTATCTTGTTGTTGATTGACTTTGCCAAAACTCTAGCGTTGCAATTTTCTTTTCTTTCTAGGAGCGACTCAAAACTGTGTTCCTCTAATAAGAGACAATAATTGATATTTCTATCTGGAAAAACATCGGTCTTCCTGAACTAAAGGTATTTTAGGAATTTTCTTTGTATGCGTCCGATAGGTAATTGTTCTGATAGATAAAAAGGATACAAGATAACGCATGCGTATTCCAAGCGGTTTATCACAAAAGCATTATAAGGTAGGTAAGGTAGTAGGATCTCTAAAAGGCTTTGCCGTTCTGATAACAAAGTCGAGCATTCTGGACGCAGAAGAGCAAACTTCTTTCATGTGTTTCTGAAAAGATAGTTTTGATTCAAACCATACAGCAAGATTTTTTATTTGTGAAACAAATTGAAGCCTCGTAATCGAAAATAGTAGCGTGTACTTTACCTGTAAAAGTAGAAATGTTGCAATTTTTAACATTTGATCAAGCTTGAAGTTCGAACACCAAGATCTGCAAGAGTATTAATATCCTTCTGTATCTTTGCAAAGTCTTCAGGAGACTGTATGCAATTGAAGATTTTAATATCATTAGCATAGGCAACAATATGATATTTAAAACTTGGTAAAAGGTCGTCTACGAAAAGAACAAACAGCAGAGGATCAAGGCTCGAGCCTCGCGGGACTCCAAATGTGGTAACACATTCAAATGAGCAAAAGCCATTATACTGTAGTACATAGTTGATTCTGTTTGTAAGATATGACTGCATCAGACTCAGAGCAGAATGAGAGGATCCAAAATTGGAAAGTTTGTGAATTAGTATGGAGTGGGATATAGTATCAAACGCTCTAAATTGGTGTAAGATAGAAGATGCAGTCATATTAAGATATGTAGCATAAGGAGCCAATATGTTTATTTTTACTAAAGCCCTGACTGTTTTGAACTCATTATAGTAAAAAGTATTGGAGAAATGTCTCCACGTCCTTCGGTAACGCTCTTTAATGCGTAGGGTTAGGCTTAATTCTACTCTTGAACCAAGATGGAAATGTATGACTCCTTTTTACAGCTGTGCGAAGAGCGAATGTACTTATATATCAAGTGAATTATTTATAATACAATAAAAAGCATTAACAGCATCCTAACGTTTTTATTATCATTTAAAAATGACTAGTTAGTATTACGGAATTGATTATAAGATTTACAAAGTTTGCTTTGCGAAAATCGTACTTCAGGTTATCAGCAGACGGAAACGGACGATATTGAGTTCCACTAAACATCTCAATGGCTATTGAGAGAGTTAGGTAATAGGGATCAATAGCAACAAATAGGCATTTATCCTTCGATGTAACCAAATTATACTCTAGGTCAGAAAATACCAAATCCAGAAGTTGTGTTGTTGTTGGAGTCGCAATGCATCACAAAACCTTTTTAAGTGGTGAGACTTCCGGCACTTACAGTTAGTATGGTTATCCGTGAAAGAAGGTGTATTGAAGTCACTAACGAGGAGTAGATTGGCTCTAATGCTTTCAGAAACAGTTCATAATCATTAGATGAAAATTCTGGTGGTATATAAAAAACACAAAAATCCCGTTACCATTCTGGTAATAAACATTAAGAAAGGATAGTCTGTTGGGCATATTTAGTTTTCCGACAGGGAAGAGACAATACTAGGAACACCCATTTTATAACTTATTCCCAAATCTTCTTCACCATTTGCTTATACAAGTGTCAAGAGAAGTCTTAATCCTTCTTTATACAATTTAATTTGCATGGGGGTTCTGTCACGGAATATTTTAATATTACGTCATTTATTAGAACGTTTCAATTTAGATGTATTTTTGATAGCTTTAATTGCAGAGGCTTCAGACACAAATTGTACTTTTACAGGACGACATAAATTGGTATTGGTAGGGTCAAGTTTTCCCAATCTATAGTTGTTGATAATGAAGGAAGCATCGGCTTCAACAATAGTCAGAATTTTGTTAATAGAGACAGTGTCACACCCAGATTGTTTACTTGACGAAATATCAGGAATTTCCTCCAATTCGTAGATAACAATACTACTTTTCCACTTATCTCTTTCAATTGCCTCTTGTATTGCTGTTTCATATTCTAGCAGTGATATTGTAGCAGTTGCATTTGAACCAACATAAGATTTTAGTTCACGAATCTCACCCTGCAGGGGTAAGACCAGAGCCTTGAGTTCGTTTAAATCTTTGCTAATCTTGAAGTAGTTGGTGCACGACAAGGATAAATCAGAATCCGTACGTATTTTGCAAGCTGCCGACTTGGAAATGTCTACACATGCGATTTTATAAGCAATTTATAAAATGTTGATCTTCAGTAACATCACCGTGCAGGAAGGCATTTGCACGATATTATCAAATGTCTAAATATTCCGGGAAGAATACCGAGAATTCAGAAAAAAAAACCGCTGGAAATATACTTAAACACTCAAAGGCACTAAATAACCAACAGATTATTAGTTCAAAATTATGAACTACGTCATGCCATTCGAAACGTTAAAAAATCTTTATCTAACCCGTGGTACTACACCGATTGTACAAAGATTAGCTTAGAATTCACAAAATTGTTAGTTGCTAATTGTTAGAATCTTTTATTTATTTATTTATTTATTTATTTAATATTCTAGGTAGCTTTGTCATGTTATCATATTATATTAGTTACAGTTACTGTGTTCAATTTATCATTCAATTAAATCAATTTTCATATCTAGTACAATTTTACTATTTCAATCTCAATTCTATTCTATTATAAACAATCTAAAATACACTCCATATAAACCAGCGATCTGTTTCCACTGTGTGTTCAAGGTATCTATTACTAGCAATTCAATCTTTCATTTTGAATTTATAGATATGGTTTCTCATAATGTTACTAATTGTCTGGAAATTCTAAAACGAACGTTGAGAATTCAGAGAAAAATGCTGAAAATCTACTGTAAACACTCGAAGACACTAAATAACCAACAGATTATTAGTTTTAAATTACGAATTACGTTATACCATTAGAGTTTGAAATGTCCAATATAGAGAGGTTTTGCAGTACTAATTTATTTTGTAAGAGATTTCTTAGCTTGTAAATGAACTTATATCAAATTCATTTAATTCCACGGTTACACCTGAATGATACAATAATGTGATTGTCCTTGTTAATTAATGTGTTCTTATTAGCTAAAGATATTGAATAATTCCAATTCTTGTTGAGAAATGATTAGCGTATTTGTACAGACAGAATTTAAAATGCCTATCTGTAATAAAATTGGTAATCAACCACAAATAATAAGCAGTAAATAAATAAATTACAGTAATATCCTTGACATAAACTTTCCAAATTGAGCCCTAAGAAGGTGAATGTAACTTCATAGGTGTAACATTACTGCAGCAGTATGTATTAATTCGTAATTTTCTTATGGGAAAAGAAAATATATTGCATTTGTAATTATTACAGTAAAATCCTACAATTTCACTCGACGGTATTACAAAGATAATTAAAACTGACAAGATTTTATTTCATCATATTAATTACAAATTCCAATACTACTGCGTACAATTTCATTAAAAATTCATAAAATTATCAAAATTAAAATTTCCTTAATTAATTTCAACATTAATATCTTTAAAAGGTTTTTTGCAACTTCCAACTTTGATTCGTCTCGAAAACGTTTTTAAATAAAGGAAGAAAACAAACTTGTTTTAATAAAACTTTTAATAGAAGTTATATACCATTTAAGACGATCGATTGATTTTAATTGTATTTCAACACATTGAGCAAACCCAGAATAAAACAAAAAGCTAACGGTATCGTAAAAAAAGAATCAATTAAAAAAAAGTCCTTTAAAAGTATTCCTATCTAGAATGAAGTGTAACAAGAATAAAGATAATTGAAAGTAACGGCATTTGGTCTTATTTCCGTAATTTCTATTCGTTATTAAAACGTGAACACGACCACTACTGTTTTTATTTTTAAATCTCATTATTATTATTAGTGTGCAAATATCTTATTAAATACTGCCTACTTAGCAACAACACAATTAAAGAATTTTTGTGGTTAAAGTCACGCTTTGTAATACTTACTACCTATAATGTGACAATCTGATGTTCGGTTTAAACGAGTTTTATATTTAAAATACTTCATACTCTACATACAGGTGAAACTTGGTGCTGTGGCAAGCCCTTCCTGCACATTATTCAGTAACATTCTCTCTACTGACGGTAATGTTTTATTTCCACAGTGGCTCAATAGTGGGAAAAACTCCGTTTTTCAATATTTTTTTAAATGGTGCTGCCATTACGTAAATGTTGTTAAAATCCCCTAATTGTAAGTCTACATTTTGAAAGGTTTCCTGATTTTAGGGCTTAATTCGGTGGAGAATTTCATTAACAAGGTAGCGATGCTAGCGAGATGAAAGTAATCGTTACTTTATCATTTACCTTTAGTATGTATGACCACTTTACTGCAATTGGGCTAAACATGTAATTTTATTAAAAATTTCTTTGTTAGCTATACATACCTATCCATGCTTTTTAGTTTATAAAAAGCGAAATATGACCTCTATGCAAATGATTCATAAATAATTAGCTGTGCGTGTAAGAAAACTTTGTAATATAATTAAATTAACTATGATTACCTACATGATTTAAAAATAACCGAGTCTAAGACAGAAATTAATTTATAGGAATTATTCGATCGTACCACTGTACTGGAGGGATTTCTAAAGTTCTTCCTGAAAATATGGTAGGGTAACAGTGAAGCAAACAGAAAAACTTGTCAGTTTCTGTATTTTGTGTTTGTCTGAATACAAACCTTTCAATAACAAGGTCTTATTTTTTAGCGTACGGGAAAGTGGGGTAAAACCGGGTACCATAACTTTAAAGTTATAGAGTTTCAATAATAATGTCTACATACACTATTTTATGCTTCACTAGTTATTCCTTTAACAGAAAATATAGTTGTTTAGGTTTAAAATGTTCTGTTTTCTGGGATAATTTACTTGAAAAAAGTGCAAATACCGGTTTTCTCCGTGGGGTAAAATCGGGCACCTATTAAAATAAGTGCAAAAATTTAAATTTTAAAGTGTATAATTACAATTTATGAAATACTACATTTGTAGTTTATGAAGAAAAATCACATACGAAAGTATCATCTTCGCCAGCATTAGAACAAGCCTCGTGAGCCCACAACCGACATCCTTCTTTTACACCTGATTGTAAATACAGTTCCTTGCAAAACATGCAGGCCTCGTGGTCTTCTTCATCTGAAGATGATTCTTGCATCACTTTCTTCTCTTCTTTATTTGTTATGGTATCATTTGCTGTTCTCTCCTTCTTCTTTCCTTTCTTCGCTTTTGAACCCTTTTTGTCTTGAGTCGGATTGAACAATGTTCGTTTAGGGGCTTTCTTTTCCTGTCTCTCCTGTTTTTCTTTTTCCAATTTCAGCTTATATAGAGAGGAAGTGAGAATAGCGGTTTTTCCTTTTGTTCGATTATTCTTTGTCCTAACCCTTTGTTCTTCTTGGGGAGGAAGCATCAGCATCTTAGAGGAAATGGAAAACGATGAACCACAAGAGGATGTTGATGGTTGAGGTTCTAAATCCTTAGGTGCCTGAAGAAGCTCAGCCGTTTGAGGACTCTCTGCGGTTTCAGAGGGAACAAACGAGTGCTCTGAAAATACATCGCGATTAAACGGGTATATTCCCGTTTTTTAAAACCTGCGATAACTGTTTGCATGACAGCAGCTCTTGTGAATGCAGCAGTAAAGAGTTTCTCAATTTGGTAAATGGTCACAGCACGACCAGGGTGTGCAATCAGCCATTTTCTAACCTCTTGTTTATAGTAAGCACTGAGTGGCGCCATAAATGAAACATCTAAAGGCTGGAGGCGGTGGGTGGTGTGGGGAGGAAAGCACAAGAGGGTAACATTGTTTTCGCGAGAAAAATCAATTAGTGCCATGCTTTTGGAGTGAGATCTATGTCCATCTAAGGTCAAAAGGACAGGTTTTTGCGGTGATGGATAAGCATACTCAATGAAGCGTCCGAATCAATAAAAAAAGGATTCAGCGTTAATCCATCCACTTTCATGATAGTAGGCAAATGATCCCGAAGGAGCATCAGCCATCAATAAAGGATTTTCACGTTTACGCGGAAAAACAAACATTGGAGGCATGAAATTCCCAGCTGCATTCATGCAGGCTTCAGCAGTAACAAGAACTCCTCTTTCAGCCAAAGACAAGCAGCCCACTTGTTTTTTTCTTGAAGGACTTATACCTTTGACTGTATGTTAGACACTGTTAAAACCCCAGTCTCGTCGACGTTATATATGTTGTTGGGGGAAAGATTATGTTTTTCATACATGGAATTCAACAGATCATAGAACTTGCCAACAGCTGTGCGATTAAATCTCTTAGCTCGAGCAATGGATGTTTTTTCTGGATCTCTTAATAATATGTTGCGATGCCTATTTAGAAATCCATACAGCCAGTCCTTTCCAGCCATCTGTGTTGTCGTATTAAAATTGTTCGGGAAATTGTTTCGTTCAGTTAGTTCAAATGCAAGTTTCCGTAGGTCATGCAAGGTAAATCCAAAGAGTCTCTCTTTTACAAACAGAATATTCTGTGAAAACTGTCTTAAACCTCCCAAGAGATTTTTCTGCTACCGATACTGGAGACAGGCCACGTTGACGAACCTTCTTAACTCTGTCTTCTAATGTAGACTGTGGGATACTGTAGGTTCGCGCAGCTTTCTTGTAACCCATCCTCTCTTCTAACACTTCTTGAAGTGCCCTCGTCATGCAGTCTGCTGACCAGCTCTGTTGTTTGTCTTTCTTTTGCAGTTTCGTGGCATATCTGAAAAAAAAACTGTAAGGTTTAGAAAAAGCGTGTACATTAAATCAGTCAGTATTAAAAACGTGTGTAGGGTAGTACCCGGTTTGCCCCACTATGACATGTTGTAAACAGTAGGGAGTCACAGCCTTATGCGAGTGAGTTAACAATCGATAAACATGTTAAAATATGTGTCTAAAGTTAAAAGAATCAGAATTGCACTTACCTACAATAATGCACCATATGTGTGTGTGAAGAACACAGCACGAAGACTCAACACAAAATTGAAAGATTTTACTGGAAAAGATTAAAAAATTTATCACAACACAAAGCGCGTGTACCGGCGTCTAGAAGTGAACTTTGCCTTCTCTACTTGACAGCTCTTAGTAGTTCAAGCGGTCTCCGCTAAATAGCAGCACATTAGTAAGGAGATACGGGGGTACCCGGTTTTACCCCACTTTCCCCTATAGTACAGTCTTGGTTGCATAATTATAAGAAACTATGTATAAGAGCACACGGAAAAACAAGGCAATTTTCCTAATAAACATGTGTTCGAAAACGCACCGTTTCTAAGATACAAGGAGTCGAAATTTCATTTAAGATTTTCGATTCTTTCGATATCCAAGAAACAAAGAGATTTCTGGTATGACTTTGCTACAAGGTATCTTACCATTTTATAAATTTGTGTAAACGCTATTTTATAAAAATAAAATATTGTATCACTGTAAAACTAGCAAATAATTTAATTTTTGAATTCTACATTTAATTTAGTACAAAAAGCTACTGTTGTATGTTTTATGTTGAATTTCGAGTAAAATCATATCACAGTGTGGGAAAAGAAATGTTATATGGCAAGTTACATGAGAAAAGGGCAAAACTGTGCCACTCATGATTTGTGGTTCAGCCTCTGAGTACATTTTCCTCCGTTTGTTACCGTAAAAGATTTAAATAAGTTAGTATTTGATGTTGGTATGTCTCTTGGCGCTTTATCTTTATCATTGCTTAGATTCATTCCCACTACAGAAGGCTTCAGATAATTAAAAATACTCGCTTTGTCTGTACAACTGAGCTCCAATTGTTACGTTAGTTAAAGTGTTTTTTAAGATTTTAGAGCAGGGATCGGTAAGTAATTTCTAGTGGGATTCGGATGATTATAACATTTTTTAGTAAGGCCCAGCGAAAAAAAATCTGTAATAACTAACAACAGTTTCTATTTTAGTTAGATTGTTAGATGCTGAAAAACTATAGATTGTACTGCTTTTAATGTGAGAATTCACATTTTTTACAGTTTTTCGAAATTTGGTACTCGTGCAGAAGAACTAATTGGTAGAATGTCTTCAAGGTGTGCATCCGTAAACCTAGAACAAGATTTGTTCTTCAAAATGTTCATTCTGGAGAAAAAGGTCTCACATATGTATGTGGAGGCAAACATGGTAGCCAGGTTAATAGCCAGTATCTTACAATCCTCGTACTTGTCCAAGACCCGCTCAGTCCAAAATTCTTCGGTAAATACCGTTTTATACATCTTTAAAGAAACACCTTCTTGCAGGTCAATCATCTCCATTTGAAATGAAGGTTTCGAAAGTCTGAACAATTCTGCAGTTACATTAATCCATTCTCCCGTTGGAAAAACATCATAAGGAGTTTTCGCGTTCCAACAGCAAGTCTTTGGCCCAGAAACGTTTTTTTGCTTCAATTATCGGTTCCTGTAATAAGAGAATTACAAGAAGTGCTGCTAGTTTTGTTTGTTGGCATTTTTATTAAACATGGTTGTACCACTGTGTGAACCCCCAGGACTGACAAAACTCTTGTTGGGTATCCAGAGATTGCCTGCAGTTCAAGAACTGTCAGTTCAGGAACTGAAGGCAGTCATGTGTGGCGTACAACACTTCAGATCGTACAGTGTTGGAACTGCAGGACGACTGTGCGTGAATGCCTACCTTTTAATTAGCGATTACAGGGGGGTTGAGTTCGTACCAGGAAGCATGGCGTGTCTACAGTGTGCAAATTTACATTATTTGGGGCGCCTGGAGCGTTAATTGAATATTACAAAACCTTTTCGCTTTTATATAAATATAGTAAAGTGTAGTTTTCCTTAATATTAAAATTAAAATATTATTTTTTCTTAATAAGTTAAAAAAAAGTATTTCCTTCTTTTCTCAACCGTAATCGCCGATTACAACTCAAACAACAAGCTTGCCTAAAACTTAGCCCTGCCAAAAGAAAGTTTAAAGGAATCACAATGTATAAAATGAGTAGGTTTATTATGAAAATAGGTCAATGGTTTCCAAGAATTTAATAAAGATGGTACTCTGTGAAACTCATCTAGCTATAACTAAACGCATGTTAAAAGTCAAAGATTTAATATACTGGTTAGGATAATGAGCATGATTGTGTGCTGTGAAGTATGTAATACTTAGATTTAGTAATGCAAATATTAAAAAACTTAACCTTTATTAAAACATAGCATTACTGAATATCCTTTCCAAAAAATTGATACCGACTATGGCAGGTATAAATTATTTAATTCTAGTTGATTATTATTCAAAGTAGATTGAAGTTCAGAAAATAAATAATAAAAGTAGTAGTTTAGTTATAAATATTTTACAGACTACTTTTAGTAAGTTTGGAATTTCTGGAATAATATGACCTTCAGTAGTTTTGAATATAAAATGTTTGCAAAAGAGAGCAGTGGTTTAGCAGAAAATTATGTAGGAATAACAAAATGTGATAAAATAGATGAATAAATAATTCAAAGGAATTATTTTGTAAACACTTGTACTTTGATTCGTTTAGCAAATAGGAGACCGTCCGACCTTTACCCTAACAAAAATTTAGTGATAGTTTCTAAACTGCGTTCTAAACTGTATTTCTATTACTATAAAAACGTTTTCTAAAGAAAAATCATTTATTATAATTATTAATAACAGATAAATATACATAAAAAGCAAACAACTCTCTTAATTTCACTTTTCTAGTTGCATACGAAATATTTAAGGATATTAGATGAAAAGAAGATAAGCACATCTGTTTTTAAAAATAGGAATCAGAGTTGTTTCTAAACATCTTTTATATTTGTTTCAAAGAAAATCTTAATTCTGTTGAAACTGCTAATATAATTGCATTGTATGAATAACAACATTATATTTGTACTTTGAACAAACGCCTAATTAAATAAAATCTTTCTAGACGATGAACAGATAATGATATTAGGTAGATAAAGAGAAAGTGGTCAGGCGTCTGAAGATGTTTTCATCATTTCTATGTGGTCAAAGTGGACCAGAGAGAGGTTTCGAACGTACTTAATAGAAAATGACATGGACTACAGCGTTGATAAACACTTTACTGTATATGAAATGCATTAATGATATAAAAAAAGGTTAATTTGAAAGTAATTATTATAATTGAATAAATCCATATTTATTATTTAGCTGCATTATTTATATGTTTAAATAATAGACGAGTTGCACACAAAATAACTTATTGTTAGTAATTTTGACCTATCGAGGTAATAATACAGTTAGTAGCAGGTTGATTCTAGGGTAGGTATTGAGTTTCCCTACGTTCCATAGAAGTCATTATTTTTTGGTTTTTATTCTTATTATTTTATCTAGAAAAATATATTTGTAATGTAAATTTAGTTTTCTAATATGGAAGCACAACATTCTAATTTTCCGCACGTTTAAATCTACACAATCTCTAATTTAAAAATTTTCTCGAGTGTTAGTGGTTTTTATTAACATAAAGAGTGTTTTTAAATATAAAGCAATCGAAAACGTGAAAGTATTCAGGCTTGAAGATACGTCTAATAAATTTCAAATGTAGTGATCGTCTTGTTGATGAGGTAAACTAGAGTAGTTTTGAAATTTTCCATGAAAATGTCAGAGATGTTTTGTAAAGTTCTATCGAAATCACAATATTTGACAGAAATAAATATTTCTTACTGATGGAAAAGTATTTCAGATTTATGCTGTACCAAATTCCTCAAACTACGTTTATTTAGTGTTGGCATCTAGGCTGGTCTATATAGAATTACACTCTTGGTTTGCCTAGAATAATTTATGTAAGAGGTGTATTAATCTAATTCTTGTAATTTAAGTCCTTAAGCAAGTCTCGACTTTTAGAATACTTAAGAGCTTTTTTAAACTCTAGAAAATAATAAAAGAAACCTGGAAAATTAATGAAGTTACCGTTGCTGGTATTATATTACCTACTGTTTTGTCTATAAAATAGGCGTAAGTCATTATTATTACGAATACGTATCTGTTGAGTATTGGGTTCATTATAATTTTTATAATTTAATATCTAGTATGATTACTTTAAGCAGTACTCCAGTATTACGCAATAATGTGCAACACAGTTCAATATTTTAAGAAATCTTCAAGAATCTTAAGCTTACGCAACCCTTCAAGGTACTATAGCTTCTTCAAGAAACACCTGGAATTTCGTTTAAGAGAAGCAGAGCCCATAAAAAAAGTATTCGACAGTGGATAATAATTTTGAAGATGTTCTGAAGGATTCAAATCGAGTATTTAACTGTGATGAAGCAGGATTTCAACTCTGTCCTAAAACAGAAAAAGTCAGCTTCCAAAGGATTCAAAAGCGTTTATTCAATTAAGATCGGAAATGAAAAAGAGCTGCTAACAGTATTAATGACATTTACATCCTTAATAGTATTTTCATATGTTCGACTACCAAAAGCAGTGATATGCCTGAAACATGAGTTTTGAGAAGATTAGATAGTGAGTGGATGAAGGGAGACGTATTTTATGAGAACGTTGCCAACGAGTTTAACAACTCGATTATATGATGCTGGCACTTAGTGAATTCTGTGACAAAAATCAAATAATTCTATACGCACTGCCTTCAAATACAACTCATATTCTGCAACCTACAGATGTGAATGTATTTAGGCCTCTAAAACAAGGTTAGAAAAACACAATTCGAAAATGGCAGAGCAAACCGAAAAACATGTACGTGCAAAACTGATATTAGTGACCCATCGATATACGCAACCATATATAAAATCGGTATGCCATCTGTAATGCTAGCTTTTGACAGTCGAAGACGGGTCGTGGGCGAGAAAGGCCTAGAGCCGGCGGTAGACGGTAGTGTTGATACGAGAATTTTTATGGGTTCCGGTATCGAGAGGGCACCAACCTCAGCAGAAAGTCGGTGACCTAATTTCGAAAGAGAGACCCTGCAGCTAATCTCCGTATCTAGGTCAGTAGGCGAGATGCTTATCAAGATCGAACCACAGCTTCGAACGCTACACAAGTAGACGGAATCGAGATTATACTGCACTCTCTTAAGATACTTACACTCCCAATGAGGGATTAAGCTGATATTATGTAGGTAGGTGAAGGTCAACGTCCCTTGGCTCCGGAATAGCTGATCACTGAAACCATCTATGTTTATGCTAATACCACAAGAAAAGCCAAAAGATAAGTTGATAACATCTATTAGCATACTATTAAATTAGTACAATAAACAGATTACAGCGGTCCTGGTCCACACTGCTTGAAGATCGTTTTAACATAAATACATATAACGCAAAAGGTAAATACATAAGAGTACACGTAAAACAAGTAAACATGAGATAAACATAGCGCATTGCATAGAACGCCGGAAATATAAAGGCAACATAAAGTCTGAATAATAAGACATTCGTGGATATAAAAAATTTTGCGGTCGCTTGTGGAGGAAGCACACGTAAAATAAAATAACAAATACAAATAACAACGATAATGCTACTGGGGTCGTTACCTCCAGGTGTTTTGCATTTAGCTTTGTATCCAGATAATTGTTTAAATAAATCTTTAAGAAAAACAAATTTCGCAAAGTTATAAAACAACAAGGATTTACGTTAACAGAGCCTTGCATAGATAAACTAACGAAACAAGAATTAAATTAATAATTTTGTATACGATCAAACTAATAAAGATCAATAACATTTCGGAACTGAAAAGTTACGTTCAAACATGGCCAATAACGGATTTCTCTCAAATAAATATTATTACAAAGTTTTTCATCACTGTGAAATGATGCGTCGAACTTTTCACTATTGTTAAAGAATATCACAAAGTTTTTCACCAATGTAAAGGAATCTTACAGTAACGTAAATCTCAGATTACTTTTATTCAAAGCAACTGGCGATGAGACGCTGAAGTACAGGTACGTTAGCAAACAGCTACATTCGCAGTAGACGAGCTTGACGCGCCAACTTTAACTCTTCACGACATACAGTTTTAAAATGGATAAAATTATTTACCGTAATACTGGAACTATTCAATAGAGATCCAAATTTATGGCACAAGTTACACTCAATTCACTGCACTGGTTTACACAAGGTTTCTCTTATGACTAACAGATTAAATTTTTCAGGCACGGATGACAAAACTCGTCGAGATTCGACGGAACGATATAGATACAAGGAACGCTGGTTCCTTCGGAAGAAATGAAATAATGAGAGAGGCGGTACGGTAATTCAACTGTGAGTTTGGTTGAATTTAGTTTGGTAGGTCCACCGATAAGGCGAAATTTGATTTACACACTAACGGCAGTAACATTCCAGGGATTGTCAATAAATATTTAACGATGACATGCGTGCACACTCAGGGCACCTTTCACCTACGTGGATGCTATCCAAACCCTTGGAATAGATCCCGCTATCACGCGAAATCTTCTAAGTCCCAAACTTTCACACACGATAAACGAGGAGTGCGCATGTGTTGCTTATTTGCAGTCTTTTATCGAACTCCTGAACTCTCGATCGAAATGAGAATTCTTCAACTACCAGAGAGGTGGGTCTAGCAGAATATTGGCTGGCTTGTATTTATGATATCAAAACCACCAATAAACTAACGAGGGGGTGAGGTGGTTCGTCCACAAATTCGAGTATTGCCCTGTTCAATTAACAGAACAAACATTAAATTAAATCTTGTCCTGGCTAGGCAAAGTGATAGTTTTATGATCTAAAGAAGCATAAAACTAAAAGATAAAGGAAGAAAATTTCTTCGAAATAGGATATTTAAATTTATAAAATACGAAATTAGAGGTAATTTTAACAATATTCAATGCCCAAATGTATTGCTTCTGAGAGTACAAGAAAACATTTTGTTAGACAATTCGAGAAAGAAATAATGTTACCAAGTCGTAAATCTACCAATATATACAATTTCTCTTTACAATCTAAAGAAAAAGAAAATGAAAATCTAAAAAACCAAACAAAAACATTTTCAAAAAGAAGAACAGAACGTGCATACAGGAAATAAAGAACTGGAAATACATGATAATAATAAAGAAGAAAGGGAAGTAGATATTCAAAAAGAAGAAAAGAGAACATCTAATTATGTAAATAAGGAAACGGATCTACCCGCCATTGGAAAGGAAGAAGAGAAAACATCTGATATTGAAAAGAAAGAAGAAAAAAAATGTCAAGTTGGAGATGAAGAAATTAATTATATCTAACACTAGAAAAGAAGAAACTAAACAATTTTCTGAATGTAGTAGCAAAACTGCAAGAACTAATTCTGCTTTTCCTAAAGATTCAAATAAATTCTCGAATCCTTTTCTACTACATTTAAGATTCCTGGAAACCTATTATGTCCAAAAATAATAAAACTGAACAGTGCCTAGTGCAATTTCCAATAAAAAGTGGAGACAAGATTTTGCTCATATAGAAAATATTAAATAAGAGAAATTAGATAAGGCCAAATTAAAACAATTGCAAAATGCAATAGCCAAAAAAACAAATGAAAAATGGAAGAAGTACAAAAAAGACAAAAGACTTGAAAGAACAAAAAAAATGTAAAACAAAATTCATTGTGCCAACTGTGACCTTGGACTTTATAGTGATACTGCCCTAGATCAGTGTTTCTCAATCTTTTTATTCTTGTAGCACATTTTGCAAAGAAGAAAAAATTTCACGGCACACCTACGTAGTATTGGTATGGTATTATACGTATTATATTCAGACGATTTTTTAAGATTTCGCGGCACACCCTTTGAGAAACACTGCCCTAGATAGCATCATTTAAGATGTACCGCATTCTTAGGTATTCCCTACGAAGTAGCCGAAAGTCAGGATTATAAATGTGATTTATGTCCTTAAGAAGATACCTTTAAAATACCCAGTTTTTTAAAATTTTATTAGGTTTTCCTAATAAAGTTATAAGGTTTTCAAGAGTCTTGAAAGTATTCTAGAGTTTTAATCAAAGACCTTGTTAAAAAGCACGAGAATCTTGTCTTGTCTAGAATATTTTAATAAGAGCTGAGCCTGGTCTTGTCTTGAACAAGATCTAGAAAAGTCTTGTCTAGTCGGCGACACTACGTTTATTCTCATCGTACCTTCCATGTGAGAAATAAATTTGAATTTATTTCAACTACTACATCGAGATGTCAAATTCTCTTGTAGTTTTTGAATTGCAACTTAACTAATAATAATTAAATCCAATTTTCTAAGATGTATAGAGTTTTAACAACATTTTTCCAGTAAGAAGCTATTGTGTATTGTTGAAGCCATTATAATAGCATTGTTAATTACAATTCTGCTTTTCTTTACAGAATATGGAGAATGGAAACCAACGCCTGCATTCGAGCAGGAAGAAAATCAGTACCGACCTATTTTGGAGTTTCCAATCACTTTATCATATTTCGCGATTTCTATCAATTAATCCCTATAAAAATAACAACAGCTCCTTTGCAAGCTTAAATGCGTCTGATAAAATCTACGGATACATAGTTATGCTCCTAGTGACCACCATAATGTTATTTTCAATTTCCTTGCGTATTATCTACACTTATGAAACTATTCCTTTAAGTATGATAGTTTTGGATTTCTCAACATCGTTATCCCAAATAATTCTGGTCTTAATGTCCATCAGAATGACTATACATCGACACGGCGTTCGAATGAAATCATTCTTCAAAAAGCTTTGCAAAATAGATAGAATGTTCTTCGTGCTACCACAGAATTATCAGACCTTAAAAAGAAGATTATCTATACAATGCGGAGTGATAACAATAATAACATTAACATTTGCTATAACAGAAACCTATTTGTGGTCAAAATTATATAGTCCTCTTCTATGTGTAATAACTACATATCCAGTTAAATATTGCATGTTCTATTACAAATTTATAATATACCTTCAAATACAGACAAGAGTAAATATCATCAAAAGACGATTCGAATACGTTAACGAGATATTAAACTGTAATTCGACTGAGTATAAAGATGAAACTGACAGCAATACGTTTAAAAAACTAGAATTGCATTCAATCTTCGAAGCTCACAATATTCTCTGCGATATGATAGATATTGTAAACGATGTGCATGGATTTCAGATATTAGTAATAATATGTTCTATAATTGTGGCAATTCTGAATCTTCTTAATTCCGGAATTATTCTGATTTTATCAGCAATGTTTATAGATGATCAGGCTAACTTTGAATTTCAATATGGAGCTGTGGGAATTCAAGGAGTTCTGTGCTTCTTTTTTATTGTAAGTTTATTTCTTCAAAATTACAATTATTATCAATTACAAAAATGAATTCTGTGTCTAGTGTTAAAACGCTTTTGAGTCTTATGACTTTTCATTGTAGAATCTAATTATAATTAATTTTTACGATTTTTGGAGCAAGTTGTTGCAAAACTTAGACGAGCTTGTCTTCTTTATTGAGTTAAGTGAGTCTCAACCGTTGAAAGGTACCCGTGATACAGAGAATTCTTAACTATTAATCTCATCGTTTTACGTGCCTTTGTTTGATTACTCACGTCATCGTTTCTCTTAATTGATTTGTCTTGCTATTTTACTAGTTCGTTTAATAAATGCTACTACATTAGGGTATCAACTTACTTCATATTATTGTAGATAAAAATACTTTATTCACGTACTATAGTAAAACAAATTGTTAACATCGTTAAAAAATGAACTAGATTTTCTTTGTTACCTAGTTTTAATTTATCATCATATGAGCACGTTGCTTTTGTACATAAAGAAATTTTTGGATTCATACAATCAGTATTAGGCAGTCTACTGTACAATCATCAGAGATTAGCCTTAAAAAAGTTAATCTCACAACACAAAGTTCCATACTACGTCTGGATATTTTGTTCAGGATGACATAATATTATTGGGAGATATCAACGGAAAGGTAGGAGCAAAGCCTGAAGACGTTGAGGGTGTAATAGGAAAACATGGGGAAGAATGCAGAAATAATAATGATGTCAGACCGCTACAGTTCTATATAGTATATAATTTGGCCTTAATGAACACCATGTTCTCGCATAAGGATATCCACAAATTCACCAGGATGGAGCTCTCAAGAGATGAGACATCGATCATCGACTACATTATAGTTAGAAAAAGCAAGTTCCCGAAGTGCAGAAACGGAAGAGTGATAAAAGGACCAGAAATAGGAACCGACCACCATCTCCTGGCAAAACCATTGATAAGGAGGAAAGAAAAAAGGAAAAGGAAGTTGCTGGAGAAAATCAAGCTAGCTGAGAACCAGGAACATCGAGAGCTTAGTAGGCGAAAATAACGATGTACTAGGAGAAGGAATTAATACGTATAATCTGGACAAAGTTTGGAATTATTTCAAAAATCAACCTTACAAAAACCAGAGGATCAAAGTAAAAGGCTTGGTAAAGGAAGCAAAACGTGCAGAGTGGGAGGTATCAGCAATTTTCTTTCACCTTAGTGAAAATCAAAAACTGTTCTATAACACTCTAAAAACGATGAGACAACCTAAAGAGCGCTCTATTAAGCATATACTGAACAAAGACGGCAAAGTGCTTAGCGATGAAGAAAGTGTTATGGAACGTTGGAGGGAGTACTTCTCGGAACTTCTCAATGATGTCACTGATGTTCAAGCTGGAAATGGAGAGGAGCCCGACGACCCAGGACAAATTTCTAGAACAGAGCTTACTGCTGTCTTGAAGAAAATAAAATTGGGCAGATCAGTGGGGTATGATGTAGTGGCACCAGAGCTGCTGGAGTATATGGGGGAAGCCGGTGAAAACCTTCTGCTCCATGTGGTAAATCTCGAAAAAACCTATTTACGGATTTTATCAAAGCGACTGGCCAAGAAAGTAGAACCCTTTCTCGAAGAAGAGCAGTGTGGTTGCCGGGTCAACCGAGGAACTCAAGACCTGATCTTTGCTATGCGACAAATAATAAACAAAGTCATTGAGTATGGGAGAGAAGTACATGCCTGTTTTATAGATCTTACAAAAGCTTTCGACAGCGTCCAGTGGTTAGAACTGTGGAGGGTACTCCGAAAGAGAGGCGTGGAGAAGAGCCTCATTAGGAGAATTCAAAGTTGGCAGAAATTATGTAAGAACTGGAAATGCCACTTCAGGAGAATTTCTCATCACTTCGGGGGTGAGGCAAGGTGATATAAATCAGTCCTTACCTCTTTATCATCCTTATTACCGATGTGATAAAGGAGTGTAAAAGAACGAAGCACCCTTTCAAGGTGGCAAACTGGCAGTTAAACCCAGTAAAGGTGCCAGTGCTTGATTGTACGGACGACGTTGTGCTTCTTGCGCGTTTGGCTAAAGCGCTACAAGCAAACTTGGGCGACAGAATCGCAAAGTAAAAGACCGCGGATCAATATCTCCAAAACTAAAACCATGGTTATCGGCCGAGATCAAACCCAGCACAGGATATTCGTGGGAGAAGTCAAGCTTAAGCAGGCAGAAGAATTTAAGTACATTGGAGCTGTACTGAGCACCGACGGCAAACCCGACAAGGATATAAATGCAAGGATAGTGGCAACCGGAAGGTTATACTTTGCCCTCAGTAGATCCTTTTTGAGTAAAAGAGAAGTGTCCACCAGGATTAAAATGGCGGTATACAACTCTACTTGCGTGCCAACCCCCACATATGGGTGCGAGTCTTGGGCTCACACCACCAGCAGATCCAGCCGGGTGCAAGCAGTCGAGACGCGCTGTCTCAAATGAACAGCGGATAAAACGCGTACGGACCGGGTCAGAAATCAGACCATTAGACTGTCTCTCCAAGTCGAGCTTTTGGCAGACAGGGCTGATAAACACAAGATGCGCTGGTCTGGACATGCTGCCAGAATGCAGGTTCGCAGGATCCCTAAGTAGACTATGGAAGCGAGGTGCGAAGGAAGGCGGCCTAGAGGCCGTCGAAAGATGACTTGACAGACTCCTTGGCGCTTGTGTTCCAGAGACAAAGCAAAAACCCGAAGAACGCCAAAACGGTGGCCCGTGACAGCGAAACCTTTGCTCCCCTTCAACACCACGAGGTAGACGAGCGACGGAATAAGTAAGTAAAAGTAAATTCTGCCGTCAATTCAAATATGTTTAGCAATTTGCCCACGCCCATCGAAATCAACATCTCAGTCATTTCCAACACCACCGCAGGTTCTGAATTCGCATGATAACATCGGCTTTGTCATGCTTTTGTGGTTGTCGTGGGCCTCTTTAAACTCTTCGGTTTCCCTGGGAGCCTCTGTACACAACGTTCTGCCATACACAAAGCCTCCGGTCTTTCTTTTTTTTATTGTCATGCTTGCTCTTCTCCATTCCTTGCCATTTTTGATGAAAAGTCTATTTCGCCACAACCAGAGAATCATTTTAAAACGCATCGCAGGATTGAAGATTGCATTTGAGGGGGTCCTTGTGGTGGTGACCACCGGCTCGCTTTGTCTTTGTCTAACTCGATCAACGGTCATACACGATAACAGCAACTAGTCAACAACCTCAACTAGAAATAGCTTCGAAAGTCGTTGTTTTCTCTCGGGAAGCAGAAATCAATAATGAAGGTGATGGTGACTTTAACTGATCGATCTCGCCATGACATGATTTTTAGGAAACAATAAGTTAGAAGAAAGATCGTTTATTAGTTTTACAGGTTGAAGCTAGATTTTCTTGGTTGTTTGTGTTCTGCGCCCCCTGAATCGCTATACCCCTAAGTATCGTTGGGGACGCGGGGGATTAGTTATGCCAGTGTGGAAATTAATTCCATTTTAAGCCTAACTAGGAATATTTTCAATTGCACTGTTTTCACTAATGTCCATACATAATACATTCAAGGTGGTAGAGTTTGTTAATAAATGGCTTCTTCAGATATCCTGCCATGAGTTTGTAAGTCTTTCTTAAACTATACCACACAGCACCAATGCACTGACATGCAATCGTTATGTATGTATAGAACGCTTTGTAAAGAAATAGTCACAGTCTTTTACAGTTTAAAAAACAAAACAAGACCTACTTTTGAAGCAGCAACATGCAATAAATAATTAAAATCTCTTTAACTATGGTGCATGTTATTCAATCCTTAGAAGAGCAATCAAATGGGTAAATGAAAAAAATAAGAGCTGGCACTATTCGCATTTGGTCTTGTAGGTAATTTCGTTAATGAAGTAGATGTGCAAGATTTCTAGATGCTTCCAATCTAATATTCTAATCTATCTTCACCCAGTCCAAGTATTACGAAACAAGAGAAGAAAAAACGAAATCAACTTAAGGTGTGTAAAAATGGGTATTTCCCAAGATCTTGTTTGTTTCGTACTTACGCTGAGTATTGGTGCTCATGAAGTTTTGAAAGAATGTAATCCTTTTGCTTGGTGATTACAAATGGTTGATTTTTGTGTTATAAACTCTATCAAATAACTTGGTTTTATCTATAAGAAAGAACAGATTTAATTAATTACACTGACGAAAACGTAAATCGATGTTTCCTCTTCTTTTTCTGATAAATATAGAGGGTACTAAATCCATCTGCTGACAATTTAATCTGATTGGCTATTTTGAAGGCGACACAACTCACAAGAAGGGTTAGAAAACAAAAGAGTTTATATTTAAAGACAATAATCTACTATGCAGCTATGTAAACTGATCAGATGACTTCAAAGTCATTCATTAATTTACTTCATGTTTTTCTAACTTAGAGTATTTAGTTTTTACAAAATATTTCATGGAATTTTTCTACAAATTAAAAATGCATTTTTATTATTGTATATCTTACCAGACGAAATCTTAAAACCTTGGTTATGCCGACACGGTTTTTATCGGCCAAAATAAAAAATTGAATTAGCCGTGCTTATGTAAAAGAGAGACGACAATCTTCAAGAGACTTAAATTATTTTTTATTAAGATATAGATTTCTAAACATAAATGTTCGATATAAACTAAATATTTGATATTCACAATTATAACTTGAAACTGTTTAAGTTTTGCAAAATGACTTGGGTGGAGAATTTCTATTGGGACCATTGACGCCCTAATGTCAATTTATGAGGTGTAACATCAACAAACAATTTATCTCTTCAGTGTCTTTTACTTCATTTATTTTAAAAACTTTTTAGTTTACAAGTTTGTTTTTATCTGGTTATTTTACTCAACACCTAAATAACTGCACTTATAAAAGAACTACTGGTATAAACTTATTTTGTTTTAGATTTGAAAATTGTTTTTATATTCAGCCAGCAAAAGCAATTGATTTTTTTCAATTTCATGCTACATCGATCTTAACAATAAATTACATATCCACACTAAGAATGTCAAGTATAAATCTTATATTTTGCTCTAAATTTACATTTTATATTTTTACTTACATATTTACGTAAGAATGTGTTCCACATTTTAATTACACTTACTTAGTATTTGTCTTTTATAGGTCATGAGTATCCTGATGGCTGCTCAATGTTCATCAACCGTAGACAATGCAAATCAAACAAAAGCTATTGCCCAAAAACTTCTTTTGGAAGAACCAATTACCGCTACAGAGTCGAATAATGTAAGCTATTTATATAGAGAGGAGCTTATTCTCTTTATAAATACCAGCAGATGTCCAGCTTTCTCTGCTGGAGGTTGCTTTACGGTGGATTATACCTTATTACTTGCCATTATGGGTGCCGTCACTTCCTATTTTATTGTACTGTTGCAGTTTGCTAATGTCAAAGGAAATAAAATTGTGTAATAAACGCACGTGTGTAGTACATGTACTAATCGTTTTGAATTTCTTGAATTTTGATTTTTCTAATCTATTCGTTTACTCTTATTGTATAATAATTTATTATTTTTATATAAACCGATTGATCAGCAGAAATAAAGGAAATTAACTATTTGTAGACACTCATGAAGTAAAATCTAATTAAAAAATCGATGAAAAGACTTACTGTACACATTTATACTTCAAAAATTGACATTGACCATACGCAATGTAAGAAACCATTGAAACTCATTTCGCTGTATTTTTCTTCTCAACCTAACCTTTCTTGTTTATCATGTATAATAAGCTTGAATTTTATTCTTTCTACCTACATACATTACTTAACTTTGTTATTGAAAATTTTTCTTCCTTAAGTCCTAAGCAGGACTATTCAGGACTATTTCCCGACCAAATACTTTTTTATCTTTGAGCTTTCCTGGCGTATTCTTGCATTCAGGCTTTTATACCTATTGATGAGTACTGTAAAGGATACTGCTGCGTATCAAAATCGTATAGACTGGAACCCGACTTAGTTACCTACATTTATAAACTGAAAATAGTGCAATAAAGATTGCTTTGACCTTTTTAACAAAAACGTTCTTGTGATTCTCTTCACTTTATTTAAGAAAATTAAAAAAATAACGTAAGATGCAGAATATAGTTTGGATTATTGTAAGAAGCTGTAAACACTTCTTCAAATAATGTGAAATAGACTCTCCCTTATACTAACTTTCTATACGTAGACCTCACGTTCAAGAAAAAGACGCCAACGCCAACATCTCAATTAAAGAGTTGTTCTGGAGGGAAAAATTGGATAAGGAACAGTTAAAACAGTCAACTACATATCAACCTGAATCTTATTCTCAGTGATCCCAAGGACGGTAGCCTCCCGTAAACAAAATAAAACTGTCAGAGGGCTAACTCGGCAGGTCGAGGACGGGAGTGAGTTGACAGTACGTCTGATAGGCAATGTGTCCTTGATCAGTAAAGCGAAATGCATGCGCAGATTTACTGAATTCTTTACTTTATGTTATCACATTTTTGTTTTCGTTGCTTGGAAGTGTTATCCCGTGTTTACCAGGTGTATACCTATGAAATGAGACTTTCAGCTATTAGACCACAGATGTCGCTAGGAGTATTTTTAAACTGTCCCAAATGTCTTATTTTTTTCGTCTGTCATCTGTCAACAATATTCAATTCATTGTTTGTGATGTTTCATACAACAACGCATTTTTTTCGCTCTTAAAAATGTCGAATTTCGTGCCTTCAAACTACGATTTGCGGACATCGTTGATTTTCTGTTATCAATTGAAGAAAAACGCTTCTCAAGCTCATCAAATGCTTATAGAAGCTTACGGTGGACATGCTCTAAGCAGAGCACAGTGCTTCAGGTGGTTTGAAAAATTCCGAAGTGGTGATTTTAGCGTGGAGAACGAGGAACGTGGCCGGCCACCGAAAAAGTTTGAGGACACCGAATTGCAAGCATTGTTGAATGAAGATGATGGTCAAACGCAAGAAATGATGACAGAGCAGTTGGGAGTGACCCAAAAAACCATTTGCAAACGTTTGAAAGACATGGGCATGATTTTAAAGGTCGGAAGATGGGTGCCGCATGAACTGACTGAAAGGCAGCAAGAGAACCGAAAAACCACTTGTGAAATGCTGCTCTCCCGGTTCAAAAGGAAGTCTTTTTTGCATCGAATCGTTACGGGTGTATTTCTCCAATCCCAAGCGTAAACGATCGTATGGTCCGCCCGGCCACAAGCCAAAATCAACGGCCAAACCAAATCGCTTCGGCCGCAAGGCAATGCTGTGTGTTTTCTGGGATCAGCATGGTATGATTTGGTACGAGCTATTAAAACCAGGTGAAACAGTTGACGGTGCACGCTACCAACGACAATTGGCCGATTTGAACAGCGCTATACACCGAAAACGCCCAGAATATGCCGATCGGTGTCACAAAGTAATTTTTCTTGATGACAATGCACCACCACATCGAACAAGAGCGACCCGGGAATTGGTGGAGACGTACGATTGGGAACCGCTGGTGCATGCGGCTTACTCACCAGACTTGGCGCCTTCCGATTATCATTTGTTTGCATCGATGGGCCACGCACTTTCCGAGCAGCGCTTCAATTCTCACGAAGAAGCCAAAAAATGGCTCGATGATTGGTTTGCGGCCAAAGACGGCCAATTTTTTTGGCGTGGCATTCACAAATTGCCTGAGAGATGGGTAAAATGTGTCGCTAGCGATGGCTATTATTTTGAAGATTAAATTTGTAACCATTTTTTGTTAATAAACGTTTAAAATTGAAAAAAAAAGTCTCATTTCATAGGTATACACCTATGTAATTCTTTTCTACTTGTTTCGTTTGCAAAGATTTATTAAACAGTCTTTTCAAGATTACTTTCGGGCACATAAACTTGCTGCAGTAAGTAACATTTATTCATTAATTGAAATAATATGCGTATTTATGTGTTTTTAAGTTTTTGGTTATGGTTTACACTCTTGAACAAGATCGATTTATTTTAGTCTTATTTCCGTAACAGACAACGAAATCACGACGGCGTATGGACATATTCTGTTGCTTCTTGCATCGAGGAATTTGTTGAGTAATTTCCTGAGCAAGAGTTCGATTATGATGTTATAAGCCTTTATGTTAGAAGAGTGGTGGATAGATTTTGGCAAACAGTTAGTGTCTGTAAAGAAAAATCTACTGGACGTCTAACAGCTCTAGACCAGAACACTGTAGGAAATATTCAGACACACATGGAACAGAGTCCTACAAAAGCATTACGCCAGTTGGCACAACAAACTGGTGGGTACTTAGTCTTCTTATCCTCAGTTTATCATAATTAAGAGATATTGTTTTCTTACAGGGTTAAGTTATTCAACCTGCTGCAAATCTGTAATTTGAAAAAAGTATTTATTTAACTTATTTAATGTTGCAACAGATTTGTAAATAAAAAACAAATATTTTGCTGTATTCTTACACTACCTTTATTGAGCTTTATTTGTTTTTAATTAAATCTTGATTTCCAATCAATTAAAATTTTGAAATGGTAGTTAACCACTTTAACAGTACTGTTTCTTGAGTAGCATAGACTTCATTAAGAACAAGATTGATTATAGGTTAACTTCATGATGACAGTAGATGGATGTAAATCTAGATAACGTCTCTGTGGAAAGTAGTTGGGACCTCGGGTTCGGTACTAACCAACGCGTTTATAACAGCGTCGAAACGCACAAACTCTATTCTTATGGTGCGGACTTAGAGATAAGTTACTGCTTCCAAATATCATGAAATCTTCCCGACAAACAGGGAATAAAATATTCTAACGACGGCGTTCCAAACAGACAAAACTACTCAAAATGCACGAAGGGGAATAGTATGACTGGAACACACCTTTTTACGGAGAAGTTGATACCTCACGACGACAGTTCTTTACAAAAGAATTCGAGATAAACTCGAGATGCGCGCCAGCAAGGGTTATGCTTCATAAAAGTTGCAGATCTTCCTGAAACAAGGGGTCGAGGGTAGGGAAATGGTACATATACTTTGTGCAGCCAACATGTGAAAAGAGATAACACACAAGTATTGTTTCCTCTTTTTTGTTTTAAGTTTGTTTTTACATATTACCCATTCGGTAGAAAGCCTTAGTTCCTTATGAGTAATAAATCTTCATTCCTACACAACTCTGGCATACCTTTTAACGACGAACGCCCTAATGTTTTGAATGTCATTGATCTCTTCTTCTACCTGCAGTGTCATGATGGAGGCAATGTTTTTCTGGGTAAAGTAACACGCTAAAAGAATTTTGTAATGTACAGTAAAGAGAGCTTTTTTTTATTGTATTTCGTTGTAAGAGAAATAACTCATATATGTAGTATTTTATGTTAATTAGAATTTATTTTCTTTTAATACATTTTGTGGTAAAAGCTTAAAAATTTCTTTCTGGTTGGTCTACTTAAATCCAATTCATTTCGCTAACTTCTATTCCGAAAATCTTGGAGGCATAGTTCGTGTTAGCTACAAATCTTGGTATGCTTTTAGATAGGGCATCCATCCTCTATAAGCATTGTACACCTTCTCCCTGCTCCAGAGCTTATAACTGGATGTGCCCTCCACTTTTGCAAAAGGGCAGGAAAAATTCTATGGGGTCACGTAGCTTCTCATTGGCTGCTAAAAGATCAAGAGGCAACGAGTTAAAAGAAGAGGATCTATCCATCTTACTATGGGTCGTAGATTTTGTTATCTTGACATTTCGGCCTGTTAATTCCACTATAAAATAAGAGTTGAATTTATAAACGTAAAGAAGCTCTTAACATTTAATATGATCTCACCACGAAACTCGAGGCGATAAAAATGAACTCTGCATTATGCAGACAAATTCTATCGTAAACATAATTTAAGTGCATTAACAATCCTTGTTTTAATTTCAATATCTATATCCTCACACTTCTGAAATAAACTTTGCTATACAAAAGTATGAGTTTTATGTATGCACAGGATGCGTCACAACACATTGTAAATATATTGAAGTGGATTTCCAAGAAGATAATTATGTGTGCATAAATACTTCATTACTTTAAGATACGACTCAGTGGCATCAGCATACTTTAATTTGAAAATTAGTAGATTCCATCGCAATATAGCGGTTCTAAGTATATTTCAAGTAAAATAATTTTTCGAAGCCAATTGAATATAATTCGAGTTCACTATAAGATATACTAGAATAAAATGGAGTAATAGGGAGAATGAAACGAGCTATAACTAAACCAGCAGAGTAGCTAATCTACTTAACTCCAATTTGCAAAAAGGTTTTCAGACACAAGCAGCTTTGTGTGCAGTTCATATAATAAATCGTAGTTCTACAGCAGCATTAGGTGGACAACTTCTAAAAACGTTTTAATTCGGAAAAAACCTAACTTTAAAAAGTTTATAATATTTGGATGTGCACATTTCTAAAAATTCCACACGTACTGTTAACGGAGATGTTTTAATCAAGATCAGTTTTAGGTACTATATGATCGAGTGTTGTGTAAACAGATACAAATATGCCGTCCTGAGAAACGAAAAATAATTAATGAAATCGATGATATTTTTGATAAAACAAAGTTTAGATTTAAAGAAAAACAACAAAAAATGGGCTACTAAAAACCAGAAACAAAGAGAAAAGCATAATCAGCAATGAAAATCAAGAAAAAAAAAACGTCACGCAGAAGCTAGATTGGACTTGACCACAGCTGTTCAATTTGGTAGTAGCTTTCAATGTAAGACAGTGTACTGATATGAACTGCAAGTGGTGTATCGGTGGCGTATTCTTGTTTAATTTTTACGTTGACTACTTAATTTTCGAATTATTAAGTAAATACTAAAGCAAAATCTACGTAATTTAGTCTAATCCGATCTTGACGATTGTTAGGAACTGGAATGTAGTGGCTCAAAGTGGCAGCATAGGAAAGAAGAAAACAAGGAGGAATTCAATTTTTTGAAACTTACAATCCTTTTACTGAAGCATATTGTATTTTCGCCAATGAGATTAATACTCAAAAGAACTTTAAAGCTGTCAAATAAGAGACCAAAGAATATTTCAACTTAAATTTCCAGAAATCTCCAAATATTTGGTCTGGAATGAATTTTATTCACAAAGAGAAAACAGAATTTTTATAATTAAAAAAAATCTTTCAAAAACTGAGCAGCATTCGAAACACTCCATTAGCATTTATAACAATATCAGTCAAAAATCTTGCCTTACTATTTTTCTTTTTCCAGAGTTTGTAATTAGACCTACGTAAAGAAGCTAGCAGAGTTAATAAGAGCAATAAAGAAAGACACAAAAAATATAAAACAATATCAAAAACAGTATCAAATCGAGCTAAAAAACAAAACAAAAAAATAAGCAGTTAAAAGAAGAAAACGTGCGGATTGAGAAGGAATTAAGTGCAGTAAAAAAAAATTGAAAAACAGTAAGTAGTAAGTAAGTTGAAAGTACAGGTAAGAGATACAATGAAAATAAGGCCGAGAACATATAAGTTAAAGCTAAACAGTTCCCTAGATAAACAAAACGTTATGGACAATATACAGAAATTAAATACAACAAAAAATAAGACAAACAGGGCAAGAAGGGAAGAAAAAAAAATAACTAAACTGTGATACCAAAAAATAGCAATAGACGGAGAAGAATGGAAATGGGACAAGAAATAAAGTAAATTAAGAATGAGAGGGGATGAAGGAAGCTCAATGTAGAGGCTATAGAAAACTGAGTATAAAGAGACCGGTACAAACTGAGATTACCACACGAGCAACGCAAAAGGACATAGGTAAGGAAAAGCAAAATAAGAAGGATAACAAAAGTAACATAGGTAGAAAAAAAAAAAGATAAAATAGTAAAAAGAGATAAAGAAAAGCATGAAAATATAAGAGTTGCTACATGGAATATACGTACAATATAAAGAAAAAAAGAAGAAGAAAGGGAAAAAATTTGACAAAAGGAGGAAGAAAATAAACGAGAAAATAAAAAGTTGTTACATTAAAGAAAAAAATTATTGAAAAAATCGCAAGAAATACTAAATAGAAAATTCAAAGACCAAAAAGATAAAAACAGAATAGAAGAAAAGTGGGAAGATTTTCAAAACAACATGCTAAATGCGGCAAAAGAAAGCTGTGGAATGGCCAAGGTAACTAACAAGAATATGAAGAGAGCAGAGTGGTGGACTACAGAAATACGGAAGATTATGAAGTATATAAAAAAGAAAAGAAAGTAAAACACAAAACAAGAAGAAGAAATGACTGTAACTCAAAATTTATTTTGCGGAATATTAAAACAATTCAAACAAAGAAAAAAATATAACATGTTAAATATAAAAAGTAAAGAAAAAAACATTATAACAGAAAAGATAAAATAATGAAAAGATGAAGACAAGACATATAGAAAGTAATTAGAAGGTCCTAGAAAAGGCCGTAAAAAAGCTTAAGTAGGGAAGCACAAGGGAAAGACAACATAACCCCGAAAATGATGAAATATATGGGAAAAGAAGGAATTAAACAATTAGCTAGACTAATTAATTAAATAATAAAGGAAGTGAAGTTATCAAAATATTAGAATACAGGAATTGTACTGCCTTATAGAAAAAGAGATAAGAGGGAATAACGTTGCCAAGTGTCCCAGAAAGAATACTGGCCAGAATAATAAGAAGAAAAATAAGAATGCGATGAAACTAACAGCTGAAGGTGCACAATGTGGATGTAGAAGTGGGAGGAGTACACAAGACCTAATCTTTGTGCTAAGACAAGTTAGCGAGAAATTCATAAACAAGAACAGAGATATATACACGCACAACATAATCTTGCGTCCATGCAATTTTCTTTTCAGATCAAACTGAAGATGTTTATCCTTATCCACACAATAATGTAAGAAAATTGGAAAACTTGGATAACCAACAAATCACTGCTTCACCTGCATTGAAGATAAACAAACCAAACAATCTCACAACCAACAAAAAAAAAACCGGACAAAAGATCGTTAGAACTTGCATTTACAGATGACTACAGGCATTGTACAGCAGTATACCAACTCAGAGCAAAGGGAAAAATATTTCATTACTTTAAAATATATGAGTCAATGGCATCAGGATCCATTAATTGGCCGATTCAAATGCAACAACGGTCTCCAGTATATTTAAACAAAATAAAACAGTTCTTCGAAATCAATGAATACATAACAACTCAAATTTACCATAAGATATACATACTTCAGAATAAAATGGAGCAGCAGAAGGAATGAAACAAACTATAATATACCAAACAAATCGCATACTACTTAACTCAAGTTTGGAAAAGGTTACTCGGCAAAAACAGCTTTTTGTGCCGTTCTATAATAGATCACAATTAGATAGTTAATTTCCGGAAACGCTTTGGATCGGCAGGTGTGATGTAGAAATTTAATAAAGACGCGATTAACAAAAGCGGACAGACTCTAATTGAGTTCTGTGCAATGAATGAGCTTATGATTAATAATACATACTTGGACCACCCAATACAACACAAGGTTATGTGGAGTAACACAAAAAATCAACACTCCATAATCGACTTCATAATTAGCAACAGGGCAATACACCCAAAGCAAGTAATAGATATCCGAACACTGTCATCAGCAAATATTGGAACTGACCATAGACTTGTATTGTGCAAACTAAACCTTCAAATAGATAAATAGAAAATCATGCCCTTCTACATGGAAAAGATTACAGAAAGACACTGAATCAAAGGTTAGAAAAGCATATAGAGCACATGTGGGAGAACACCAAAACAAATATACTAGACGCGGCGAGAGAAGCATTAGGTGTATAATTATAGGGGCATAACACTACTGAACTCTACACTAAAATTATTCACATCCATCATTCATACTCGGTTGCAGACGAAATTATTCATAGAAGAGGAACAACAAGAATTTCGTGGAAAATGCTATAGACACCATTTTCATATAGAGCCAACTGTTTGAAAAAGCGTACGAGTTCAATATTCCGCTATGTTTCGTCAACATGTCAAAAGCCTTTGATCGTGTACGGAAACGTACTGAGCATAATGAGAGAAACGAATCAGCCAACACAGATAATAAACTTAATCAACATGCATACCAACAACACAACACAAATCTTAACAAGTAAAAGCATGACACAACCTATAAACATCAGGATGGGAATAAGACAAGGAGACTCTCTGAGTCCTTTGCTATTTAACTTGACAATGAATCAGATAATTCGAGAGATAATAATAAGGTAATAAAAACTATCAAATAGGAAATAAGAACATTAGTATATTACATCACATGAGATTGCACTACTGGCAAACAATGAAGACGTCCTACAAAGGCTTTTGTACTGATTCAAACAGTGCCGCAAAACGACTTAAATGCAAATATCAACAGCAAAATCAAAAACAGTGGTAGTAGCAAGAGAGCCGACACGGTGCAAACTAGAAATAGACAAAAAGATAATTAAAAGATAAGTGAACACCTTTCGTTATGTAGGAATAGAGATAACCAGCACAAGAGAAACGAAATTGGAAACAGAAAGACAAGCTATGAAAGCTGCGCAAACTCAACAATATGGCATAATAAATACATGAACAAAGAAAGTAAAACACAAATATACAAAACAGCGATACGACCAATCCCGGACTTATGAATATGAAACAAAACTAAAAAAAGAGCAACAAAACAAAAAATACGCGCAATAGAAATGAAGATTTTGAGGAAGATACAAGGGGTGATACTGAAAGACAAGAGGAGAAGTGCAGACATCAGAAGAGAAAGGCCAAGAAGAGAAACAAAGAATGGAACGACCATGTCAGTCGTATGAACAACGAAAGAATGGCAAAGATCTCCAGAGAAAATCAACCCAATGCAAAGAGACCTACGGGAAGACCCCCAAAACGATGGGCTGAAAGCTGGCAACGTCATCCATAGAATAACTAAACGAGCAACATGAAAATCCTAAACCATAAATCAGAAGAAGAAGAAGGAGAAGCTTTCGCTTGGAGAGAAATCTAATCTTATAGAGTTAAGGGTATTTGGATGCATTGCATTTTTGAAGATGACATATGAACTACTACAAAAAAGTTTCAATCAAGGTGTATGTGGTTGGTTATAACATTGATGTCCCAAAGAACAAAAATTAATTAATGGAAACAATCGAAAATGTGTCTCCTTCTATATGTAGGTGGCGTAATAAAAAAAATTAAAGAAATAAAGACAGCAGTAGAAAGAAACGGTGATATGAAGGATTTGGTAGAAATCCGCTCGTTCTTGCAAATCAATATACAAATAAAGAAAGGAAAACTGTTTCCAAGTCGGTATACCTTCGAAATCTGTTGAAAGGGTTCAACAAAGACAACTACAAGCCAGTTAAATTCCTGTTGAACTGAAACCTTCACTGCGCAATAAAAGTAAAGAACCAAGAGAAATTGAATGCCTTCTGTACACAACGTTGACAGCTAGTTGTTTCTTTCTATAGTACTTAGATACCAGGAGATGTACTGTGGAGAGAATTCGAGAGAGTACTCATAACTCTCTGTTTCAGTCTTCGTTGTCGCAAAAATGGTGAGGTGAAGAGGTAGTTGCCTGTCTTACTGATGTTGGCTAGGGAAGCAACGTCGATCGATTTTTGGTGCAAGTCTTTGGAAGCACAATTAGCTAGACAGTAAAGGACAGACATATGCAAATTACTAGTGGACATTACTTAGTTTGGTCTTTGCATGAACTTGTACTACTCTTACCAAGCAAGTCAAAAATGAAGCAAAGTCTATGCAATCGAACCTTGACAAATGTTAGAGATCGAGATGTCAGCACAGGAAAGAGGATATTGGATTTCTAGGGACTTTTTTTTACTGAAATATAATGACATGCATTAATGAGATTAGTATGCCCAAGAAAACTTAATGGCTGTTCAATAGTGACAAAGGAACCAGACATGTCCAAGTATTTGGCCTGAAATGAACTTCTTCACGTTAAAGAAATCGGAATTCTTAGAATTAAAAAAATTCTTCAAGAGCTATATACGATAGCATTCAACAAACTCGTTTAGCTTTTATAAAAATACGAATTAAAGTAATCCCTTTTCTTTCTTCAGCGTCTGCAGTAACAGAATAGGTTCGATCTCTATAATTTATTTAACTTGCATCTCTTATTAGAATAACAACGCATCAGGAAGATACTTTGAATAATGCCAGATTTATTTTTATCTTTGTATTTCTTATTTCAAAGCATTTTATATGCGGATGATTTAATCTATTTATATGCAGATATGACAATAGACTCATAAGGTAGTCTAATTGAAATTAAAATTGCTAATAGGAATGTGGTGAAGGAAGTTAGGTAGTTGATTATGTAATGTAATACATAAGAAATGGGTATATTAGTATTCGAAAAGTTTATAAAATTCAGTACAACACTTTGGGTGTGATCACGATTATTGCAAAAGTCACCGGTCTTTAAATACCCCAGAAACGATATAAAGTGCTGTTTTAACAATCTACAATTTCCAGCCTCATTTGTTCGAAAGGTTACGTTCACAGAATTTTCAAATTGATGAATAATAAATCAATTTGGTCTGTAAAAATTGTAAAAATGGGTTTACCTCAGTTTTAAATATTATCTGGGTATTGCTTTACACTTACGTACTTACCTAAAGTGAAAGTAAAATTGTTTTTGCTGATTATTATTATTATTACATCTTTTCTAACAAGAGTTATTCAAACATTCATTTTTTTCTTTTTGTGATAAACTCTAAAAAATGCAGAAAGGGGAATTCTTAAAAATTACTGTTAGAATTTCTTTTTCAAAAAGAAAATATCTATTCATTTGTAATTCTCTCAGTAGGTGAAGGCAAAACGAGCGTATTAAATATTGATGAGCATACAACCACTGCATGCCCACATATCTACATACTTAATGCATTATCATAGGCGCGTCGTCGGTGATATCTATGCGTGATCAAGATACAAAACGGAATTAGAGTGGAAACATGAAAATTACATCAACCAGTGTAACATATATGTGGCGAATCAATTTTCTTTATTGCATGTTAATTCGATGCCGTAAACGATGTAAACACAATGAGAATATTAAAGATGGTGTGTAAACAGCTCAACCGGAAAATCAAAGAGCTCATTGTGTATGCCGAATTCAGCCAGTTGATGCGGAATTTGACATTTATTTGTTTGTGTATAAATACGGTACCGAGGTATGACTTTCGAATTTTATTGTTGCTATTTTTTTATGAAAACGTTCAATTTTATGTATTGTACGAAGGATTTTTTAACTGTATTTCTATAATTAGTCTTACATGTGGTATTTGTTAATCGGGGCGAGGACAACAAGATATTTACCGCCTTGAACGCACAAATTTTATTTTAAACAGTTTTATTGACCTCTGGTGATACATTTGTAAGGAAAATGCTTAAAGTTGAATAAACTTCTCTTCGTAAATACTACAAATCCTGAAACTGATGTTATTGGAAACTAAAGAAAGGAATGATTTTTACAAAAACCAATAATCTTTGAATTGATTGGCCTTCCTGCATTCTAATCCTCTGTTATTTATATCAAAATATAAGCAGATCTATCATTATTTAGTCTTGGATTAAAGGGTTCACTATTACATTTAGCTCAAGTCTGCTAAATGTTATCAAAAATAAAACCTTGATAATTTATTTTATCGTAACAGGCAAGCATTTTTACGAATCACTCTTTATAGTACACTGTTCTATTTCTGACGTCGCACAGTGGTCTGAAACGGTAACAAAGTGTGACAAAAGTCGAAAAACGTAAGTCAGAATTTCAGATTTAGTACAATGGAATCTGGTAAAGAGGGAGTTAGTGTGCATGATACAGAAAACGGAAACAGTCTACCTTCTAATGTTTCGGCTGTACCGTATGGCAAAATCTATCGCTTATGTGTTAAAATACAACACATGAGGTGCATCGATTGAAGACCGATATTCAATTGTGAATAACTTTTTACATAGTTGGTCGCTTGTAATTTGGTTTGATCATGGATATTCCTAGTGGTGAGTAGATTAATTAGATATCTAATATTGTTACATATTTATGTTTGGCATATAAACAAAATGGCGTCAAAAAGGGGTTTAAATAGATATTGGTTTACAAATACATGTTTACTTAAATAGAAAAAAGTTGTGATCCCATGAGATCATGCGATTTCAGTACTAGAACTGAGTAGACTGAAGTGTTTTCAAATAAGATATGTAATGATTAACCTGCCTTTTGTGCCTCAACCATTGTTATACCAGCTTTACTGAAAGCTAAATAATAATGAATTATGACCATGTGTAATGATGGAGCACTTTCCCTTATTGTCGAATCAAAATTATCCAAACACCCACACAAGGTTATGAGAGATGCTGCCAAGGAACATAATTCCCCTTTTTTACCATCTTACCACAAAGTTTTAGAAGCTAAATAGCGATGCTATCCATCAAATATAACAGTAACAGAGATAAGTGCAAAAGTTAAATTACAATCTTGACTGGACCATACTGCTGAAAGAATTTTGCAACTATAGTATTCCAAAAGATATAGTGCGTTTATGACTTAATTGCTACTTGGCTTACAGTAAATTTTACAAGTTCGTCACAGCAGGGTGTCATAAATGCGCTTACCTGTAAAGACCTATTCTAACATTGACATAGGGTCGTATTGAGCTAAGTTTTACTTTCATAAATACTTTTAAACTAAAATGTTAAAAAAATAAATTATTTCAATACGGTCCTTGGTTTACCCAATCGTCTCTGACACGTGCCACTACTTGTATTTATTAATTTTTATGAGGGACCCGCTGTGAAATACTTAAGTAGTCAAAGTCATAAACGCACTATATCTTTTGGAATACTCTACAACAAGACAATGTTCAAATGTAGGATCCAGAAATAGTTCAAAAAATTACTCTCATTGTAAAATGGGGTTATGACGGTAGTTCTGGGCAAAGTGAATATAAACAGTTTTTCTTACATCATTAGTACCATTAATACTTTCAGCCAAGGATCTTGAATCGAACAAGGAAACAATAGTTTGGAAAAATCCTAGACCTCTTCTTCGAGATATTGCAAATCAATAAGATTGCAATTTCTGTACGAAAACGTAGAGTCGACTGTGAGGGAAAAATTTCATAGATGAACAAATTTCACGTCCTGTTCCTTTTAATATCGTGATGGGTGGCAAAGACATAATAATACATTATGATATGGTATTTACAATGATAGATGGGAAAGTGTGTAATGCGTTAACGTCGACAAAGTCATCCATGTGATGTTCTTTGTGCAAAGCGACTTCAAAAGATTTCAATAAAATTGACTTAATTAAGGACAAAGCAATAGACACTTCAGCATTGAACCTGGGGCTCTCAGCATTGCATGCGTGGATTCGTTTTTTTGAATGCTTATTACATTTAGGGTAGAAACTTGGAATTAAGCAATGGCAGGCACGTACTGAGGAAAACAAGAAAATTACAGCTGATCGAAAAACCGCGTGTCAGAAAAGATTTAAAGAGCAGTTAGGTTTAATTATTGATCGTCCGAAACCTGTATATGGTAACACGAACGATGGCAATACTGCTTTGAGCATTCATCTGTATCGGCAAACATTTTAGGCGTTGACGAACATTTGACAAATCGTTTTCACATTATTTTACAAGTATTGTCAAGGGGCTTTGCTGTAAATGTAGAATTATTCGAAGAATATTGTTTGGTTACTGCGAATATGTTCGTTGAAAAATACCCTTGGTCATGTATATCGACTACGGCACACAAAGTGTTAATCCATGGAGCTGCAATTGTAAAATCTTGCATATTACTGATCGGGTAATTATCTTAAGATTCTCAGGAGTCACGAAATAAAGATATAAAAAAGTATCTGGAAGGCTTTTTGTAAAAATGTTCACGTGAAAAAACAATGGAAGATGTTTCTCAGCGACTCGTGATATCTTCAGACCCATTAATTACAAGTTTAAGAAAAACTCTGCCAAAGGCAAGTAATATTTTATCTTCGAAAGCAATAAAACTTTTAGTGCCACCAGATCATAGTGATAATAAAAACTATGTGCCAAAAACTGATGAATCAGAAAGTTCTGAAGATTACTTCAAAGAGTAAAATAAAGAAAATTAGAGTCCTTCGTTTTTCCATTGAATTCGAAATCAGCGACTCCAAATACCTATATAGTCTGAATCTTTGATACGTTTTATTACATTTTCGACTTTTGTCACACTTTTTTACCGTTTCGAACCACAGTGCGTCGTAGCACCTGCCTCTCCTAGTATTCCTTGTTGCTCTTCCTTTGAAAAACTTTAAAGCAAACCTTGTGTTTGTATAAGCATAACATGCCCTTCACATGGAGAACAAGTCGATGGCGTGTTTGAGAAATGTTACCGTTGAATGTCTAAATTTAATCCTTGATTTCCAGTGCAATAATCTCTGAGGAGTTGTGTCTAATGAAAAACAGTGGGAACGATGCAGCTGAAGCATTCTCCGACCTACGACCGTTTCCTTCTTATGCCTTTCCATAAATAAAGCAAGTAAAACGATCGTCTATGATGACGAGCATACCTCCAACATTTTCCTATGCTTCACCATGAACAACCTGCCAACCTGACCGAAATCTGCATAGCTGGTGACGGACGAGGCCCACCACGAAGTTGCCCGCGTTCTCCTGGTGTGTTCTAATAAAGTGTTCTAAAAGCCAAAGTATACTGTTTTTCTACCATCACATCCAGACCATCAACAATGTTTTCTCATTGCTCATTGACGTCTATTACAAATTTTTGAAATCAATGCTCTAGATACTACATACTTCTACCGTGTTTCGTTTCGTTTATGACTTCCACCTTTGTTTAGACAAGTATGCACTACTACATTGTAGGGCATTAGTCTTGATTGAATAAATCAATATTATTTAGCCTCGTTCCATTTATTCGAAAACAAATGTTAAATACTATTTTTTAATTTAATTTGTCTCTCACAGATTAATATTGGCATTTAGTGTGTAACTAAAATGAATATTACAGGTTTTTAGCTAAATTAAATATTACGTACCACAGTAAATCATTAACTTGTTAGATTCTAATTGCCATGTCGCGTCCGTAAGTTAAAGCAATCTTTAAAACAAAAGCATTATCTTCAAACATGCTCGTCGTTTGTTATTGCATGTGTCGATTATCAAAGTAACAACAAAAACATAATAATAATAAAGTAATAAACTTTCTTCTTAAATTTAACACACAATAATACATGTGTTCTCAACTATGTTATAACCTCTGACATACAAAAATTGCTTTCTAGAATAATCACATCGTCTGCTAAAACGCTAAAGAAAACCAATATCGTCTTCTAACAGAGACAATATTCCATTTCTTCTCAACACAATGTAAATTTCTAGATTAACCACTAATAATAATAATAATCTTTTATCTTGACCTTCTTAACGGTTCGTTCTGCCATGATTATAAGGTACGTGTGATGACATTATTATTATAATATTAAAATACCGCTTATAACGATAGTTTAAGAACATAAATTGGTATGTTATCAAATGCTAAATTTAGCATATCTTTTTTTAAATTAAATAATTATAGTTAGACACTGATTACTTTGACGTGAGTAATGACATGTACTGTCAAGGGAATCTAAAATAATAAAATAACAAAACGTGGTAATCACGTAAACTAACATAAAACGCATCCCTGCTCTTCTTGACATTTCACGATTTTGTTTCACTCGAGGTTATTGGATAATAGTACCAACGCAGTGTTTTATAAATTTGTTAAGTATTGATATTCGACAATTTTCATGCCAGATTTTCATTAATTATTTGAAATTGGAAGTTGCCTTGATGCTGTTTGTAGGCGTTATAATATGTACACATTATCTCAAAGTTCCTTATCAGTTATCACCAATGCAGAAACTTAGAGCTCCTTAACTGTTAGCATTTGTAGATTTATCTTACATCATAATTAATTATTCACACAAGCAAGAAGTCTCGAGTATCAATAACTTAAGCATATAATTGTTTTTTATTAAATGACAATATAGAAAAATAATGCCAATTTGTTTTTAAAATAACTTTGTTTCATTGTTATTCATTTTAGACAAAGCTATAACGAGTACAGCAATGACAATGTTTTTTAACGTCTCGTCTGCGTGGTTCAAATGTGTTCTGGTTGCGGGCAAAATGTGATTCTATGACCCATTAGCAGTAACCCGGACGGTAGATATATGTGCCAGCAACCTTGCTCAAGTCGAAGAGGGGATGGTTCGCAAACAGCGGGGCGATATAACTTTATACGCCTGAACGAGGTCTGTTCAAAAAGCATCGCGAATTTTGAATTTCCGCGGGTTATGTATATTCGATTTTCGATTTTTTTGTGGCGTTATGTTGGTACTCATGTCCCTCACTTATGCCGACAAGTTCGGCCATTTTGAATGTTCAGTTAATTTTTGACAGCTGTTTTGCTTGGACGTGTTTTGGCTCGTCTTCGATTTTTGCCTATTCTAAAAAATGGATCAAAGAATCTGTATCAAATTTTGTGTGAAAAACAAAATTAAGTGCGCGGACGCATTCCGAATGTTGACTGTGGCATATGGTGAAGCTACCTTGGACCGAAGCAACGTTTATCGGTGGTACAAAATGTTCTCAGAGGGCCGAGAAGATGTGAACGACGAAGAGCGTGCTTTTGGTTTTGCTCACAGTTTTCTTCGATTGCAGGGGCGTGGTGCATCATGAGTTCTTGCTATAGGGCAGAACGGTCAATAAGGAATATTACCCGAAAGTTATGCGCAATTTGCGCAAAGCAATCCGCCAGAAACGCCCGGATTTGTGGAAGAACAAAAATTGGCTTTTGCACCATGATAACGCCCCTGCTCACACATCGTTGCTTGTGCGCGAATTTTTGGCCAAAAACAACACACTAATGATGCCGCAGCCACCGTATTCCCCAGACCTGGCCCCCTGTGACTTTTTCTTGTTCCCGAAACTGAAGAGGCCCATTAAAGGACAACGCTACGCTACGATTGAGGAGATAAAGACGGCATCGAATGAGGAGCTGAAGAAGATCACAAAAAATGATTTTTTGAAGTGCTTCGAGGATTGGAAAAAAACGTTGGCACAAGTGTATAATATCTGATGGGGATTACTTTGAAGGGGACAAAATAGATATTCATGAATCAATAAATAATTTTTGAAAAAACACAAAATTCGCGATACTTTTTGAACAGACCTCGTATATAATATCAAAAAGTTTTGGGCGACACAAAAAACATAATTTGTATCAAAATCTAGGAAGCTAATTACGGGAGTCTCTGGGAATCAATCTTCCTTCCCTGAATTCGAAATAGTGTCTAGATAATTTAAAGTATTAGTTATGCTTTGTTTTACGTGGGTAGCAACTGCGTATAAATTAAATCGTAATAAAACTAAATAAATGACTAAAACACAGTCCACAGCCACGTCGGCGACGATGAAAATCTGAAATAGCTTAAAGCACATCTGCACATACAACAGAAAAAATCTACAAAGGAGCCTCTCAAAAATATTTACGTCAAGGTTTGACCAGATAAATTATTGAAAACTAAAATTTTGCTATGAATTTAATCTGGTCCCTTGATTTACCAAAGTATAACCTATAAAGTATCTTTCTTTAACTTCAAGCGATTAAAGGAGTAAGTTTCATGGGTTATAATCTACAAACTCCTGAATGTCTGGCCTTTATTATCTTGTTTTCAAAAAGTGTAGATTTCCGGTTGAACCCTGGTTATGTTTTGAATCTTATTACTGTATAAGAATTTAAATCTTGATCTGATGGCTCTAAATTTAAAATTACAACAAATCGTTCTGGGCAACATTACAATATACAAAAAGATAAAGATACATTGCGTAGAGATTTATCCGAAATTGAGGTCCAGATCACACTTTCACTTTCTTTTAAATAAACACTTAACTATAACGTAACACAAGTTTAGTAGCTTAATTAGCTCTTTAACAATGCGCCACTGTCAAGTTGTCGAATGGTCTCTTACAAAGTTTGGCACGGGAGTTGTAGGTAAAATTGTAATGAAGACAGTACGTAGTTATTACTACACACTCATAAATGTCGTACAGAGCTAATACCCTTTCACTGACAAAGCTAATTATGACTTCCTTGCCAAGAAGGGTACCTAGGTTGATTCCTTGCGTTGTCACGGCTTAGAAATATCAAAACACTCATGGAACACACACCAACGGCTCGATCCGTCGAAGTGCTTTAAAACGAAAAGAAAAACATTAAAGAAACACGAAAATCATTTAATACCTCTTTTCTGTTTTTGCGACAACGAAAGTTTTTCGGTAGAATAACTTAATGTAGCCGAACTACATAAGATTATAATGTCATTTTAAAACGTTGCATACTCATCCGGCCTCTGTTTTAAATTCCGTTTAGATAGTTTCATTTTGTAAGAATTAATTATTTTATTTCGTATAAATTCACTTGTTAAACTGTTTATTCTGGTTAACAAGGATATTTTGCTCAAGGCTTGTCGAGTTTCAAATTACTAGTTTGTACGTACGTTTCTGCACAATTTTTTTGTCGCCAAGCCCGTCGGATTCCTTGGAAATTCTTATTTTTAAAGATTGCTGCGAACGTCCGAGTACAAATTACAATGTACCAGCGGGCTATAAAAATTTTCGATTTATTGTATAGTTGCCCATGTAATTTTTTCTTCCAAGGTGAAAGCGACTCTACTTAGTTTCTTGAGTGACATTCATTCCGACCGGCGCACAGTGGCCTGAAATCCCGAAAACCTGGTCAAAATATAAAAACGTTATTCTAACGTCCACGATGGTTTACATATTGGGGGTTTTCGATGTCACTGATTGCAATTTTGAAGTCAAAATCTAAACATTCAAAATGACGGATCCGGTGTTTTTCAAGTTGCTTTATTGGGCTGAAAATGAATTTCATCATGTTTCAGGGTGTTATTCCCTGAGGTACTTACATACAGGGTGTTAGCCTACGAGAAGCTGCGTGGGTTGGTTTATAGTTTCCTTTTGATTTTCAGCTTTTGGCGCCCTTAATTGTTACCATTTTTAAGACATATTTAAAGCTTCTGCAAGTGTAAACTTTTATCTTTTTGTTTAAGGTAAGTTTAGCTTGAGCCACGCCCATCTTCGGCTTGGAGCTACGGGGTTGAACATCTCCCGATATCCGTAACGTTCATTAGGCCTCTTTTTCAGGTTTCTACTGTTACAAAATATGGTGTCTTTAGCGATCAAGAAGAAAAGAACTTCCTAAATTAGAGGTAAAGAGTTTATATATAATCTGGATATAGGGTAGATTGCAAATCAACTGAATTTACTCAGACTGGTTTTCATTACGACACAAACTATCCTACTGGTTCTTAAAAGAACTTTCTGAGGTAAATCGTACCACCAAGGTGCATTACTTATCGCCTCGATAAAGCAATAGACAAGTAACAGGTTTAAACTTAGTAGCGAAATAAAAGATTTTAGAAGAAAAGTGTTACAAACAACACAGAATAACACGAAATAAGGCGAGTTTTGTCTTTGGTAAAGCCTTAATAAATTAGATATTCCGATAAATGCTTACAGAAATTTTAACGTCCAAGAGAAATTTCTAATTTTGCTTTTCTGAAATGTTAGGTGTACAGCTTTGTCGATCTTTAGCAACCCTTATTACAAACAGATAAAGATTTTACAAGAAGGTTTACTTTGTTTATTTCTACAGAAGGAATGAAATGATGTATTAATCCTACCTTTAGTTTGGAATTTAATAATGGATATGTTAAAATTCTTTTCCTCTTATTATTTTTAGCGACGACTGCGTGTAACTTCCTTTTACATCTCAAATATTACTGCGATTAAAATAAATTTAAAATCCATGATAGGTTTGTTTCACATCAGTCGTCAATTTATAGCATTTCTAGTATAAAAACAAAGATTTTCCAATAACCACTTCAATCTGTATTTTGCTTCCACATATCAACTACCCCCATAGCTACTAGCATACTGAAAGCCTTAATGTGGTCATAAGAATGGAGAAGTTGCGGCAATATAGTTTGGCACTGAAGCTTTGTTGTGCACAGATACAATTCACACACATTCATTGTACTTAATTATTCCTGTATCATAACAGCAGTACCAGTGGTACAAACACAGATTTGGCGACTAAAAGTTACCGGACTGTTAAAAAATCTCTTCTTGAGCCAATAGAACCACAAAGACACTTGCACGGCGTGCTTATCCCTGGTTGTAAAGTACAAACAAAGCAGAGTCCCGCAAACAACTGTCAGCTAGTGGTGTACAATAGGCAGTGAAAGAAGCAGTGCGATGTCCGAAGACTGAACGAGGTGTTCCCATTACAAACCTCATGGAGCGCGGGAACCTGACCCTGTGACTCCTCTTTCCCTACCTACAGCATCTTTTCAGGTTGCTGTGTGGACTCCAAACGTTCCTACAAAATCTCCAACTTAAGCCCTGAAATTCCAGTCGGAGAGACAAACTGAACCCAGTGGTCGTGAATTAATGAAATTATAGCCAGCCAATGCCCCCACGCATCCGCATTTTACGTGACACTGATTAGCGCGTAGTACTTATGTATGCTAATGTATCCTTGGTGTTAGATAAATGAACTGGCAGGAAGAAGCGTGTATAGTTATGACAACCTAGACATTGCTGATAGTCTGAATGTGATGGTAGAAAAACAGCATACTTTGGCTTTTAGAACATTTTATCAGAACACACCAGGAAAACGCTGACAACTACTTGCAAAAATATTCAGACAAGATATGAACCAAGATTGGATGTTCAAAAGAAGTCTGATGGATGACCAAAAACGGACATCTACTAGTTGGACGTTCATGGACGTCCAGGGTAATTCTAAACGTGAAATGAACGTCGGGTACTATATGGGATATAAACCAAAAGTCATCTATCTAGTTCGACATCCTTGATCTAGTCTTAAAATATTAAAAAATGCTTGTGAATTTATTTACTATACATTCCCTGTTATAATTTTTACGCACTTTTCAAACATATATGAAATTGCATTCCATAAACAACAAAACATGCTTTTACTTTGTCATAAGGGTTTACTCCCACACAACTGCAATCGCAGGTAGGCACAAAAAATATGTACAAATCGCAGAAACTTAATATGCAGAGATTGCGGTGTAAGAGTTGCCTTAATGTGTTTTTGTGGGGGGGGGACCAATTAATGCAGAACCAATATGATAAATGTATTATCGTTGTTGCTTTTGTTACTATTGGTATGGCTTTATTGTGTGTCTTGTCATTTATTGACTTCGTATCTTTCACTATGTGTAGGAAGACTCTTGCTTAATTAATCGCAATGTGCTTGGAGACGCACGGTTTGGCGTGGTCATGTAGCCTACTAAGGCCTGGTTGATAATTGCATTTTCCAGTAACCTGGATAGAAATCATCGGGCTGAGTCCGGAGGCGCTCGAACCTCTGCAGATCCCCGCTTGTCAGTCCTACAGAAGAGCAGTCTCTGGGACTCTGTTGAAATGACATCCCGACATGATAAGCGTCTTGCAAGTCCCACTATGAACGAGACTGTACTCTACCATATTGATTTTCTTTGAAAAATTACCAACACATCAGCGTTTCAAATTTATGGAAGCTTTGCTTAATTTTTTGTCCTGCATTATATTTTATAGTCACTTAAAGTTTAAAAAGCGATAGAAATAAGCATCATCTACAGTTTTGATTATGTTTGCAAATGCAACATTTACAACACTGAGACCGCAAATAGACAAAGGCAAAGTAGTGTTCTCAAACTTTTCTCATAATATAAAATTTGACTACTCTGGTTTAGTTGATTGTAAGTTGTTTCAAGTCAGATCTAAGTCCTATAGTTTCGCAATTCTTGGATGCCATAGATTTTGATCTTGGGTAGCTAATGTTACCATCAATCTTTTTTGTTAAGGATTTCAACAAAATTGGATAGACGAGCTCGTTGGAAGCGTGGACAAGTTAAATCTAGATGGCAAATCTTCTTTCATTCATCTTTAATCATTTATTAGCAAATAATGAGAACTAGGAGCCATTTTAAGGTTTGGTGAATAAAAACTCTATATAGATAGCGTAATTTCAGCTACAGGCCAAAATCCAAACAATGCCCATTTTTTTGTTTCTGTGAAGACGTGAACTACAACTAAAGAATCCATAAAGAACTAACAAAAGAAATAACAATCGAGTGCTGAATAAGCTACGCATAACTGCTTCTTTTAAAATTACTGATTGTATGTCGTTGAAAGACGGTCTAAAGCAGCATACATTGATTGAGAGGATTAATTAGACTTACAATATTTCAGTGAAGCCTGTTTGGCTTATTCAAGAAGATTCCTCACCTTCTCATTGGTAGAATGAAGTTAGGTCTATATGCTTAAATCTTACTGAATTAACAATCTGGATATCCCATGTTCCATTTCCGTCAGTGATTATAGACAGTAAGCGCCATCTCATATTAAAAAGCAAATTTGTAAAAGCTTGGATATCCAGACTTTAGCCTTTTATGTTTGTTGGGTTTATCCACATCTTTATAAAGGTATATATTTCTGTGTCTTGACATATTAAGAAAAAGCTAGGGATTTGCTAAATCTGCAGAAAAACCCGGTTGGACTTGATCAGTAGGCTTTCTAACTCTGGTGATTAATTCTATTTGATTATGTTGGTTTAGAGCCTAACACAAATAAAGAGCGGATAATATTGGACGCTATACGACGTTCGTGAACCTTCCAAAGGTAAAATGTTGCTGTAAATGGCATTGTTGCAACATCAATCCTTTTTCTGGTCTTTATTTTATCGAAACTTTGGTATGGTACAGTCTTTTAATTTGAATTTTGGTAGCGCGAAAATAGAATTGCACATGGGTCTTTCACATATTACCTTACTGCATAGAAAAAATTAAATCAAACAATTCGTAATGGAAATCATAGTTACTGTAACAGAATTAGCTTTTATACAACCTGAAATCCTCCCCGTCTTTGTACAACCTTCAAATGCTTTGCTGGTTAGGAGGGAAAAAAATGGTAAAGTTAATTCTTCATACATCAGTAACTTATTACAGTTCTGGCATAAAACGTAAAAGGATGGAATAAGAAATGCAAAATTACTACCTGTAATGGTAAGAAACCCAACGAAAAAAACCTTATTGACGATCATGGTTAAATGTAAATCTTAGGATACTGGCATTGTTTGGTCATTTTGTACTAAAGAGTGGTATTTTATTTCATTTTATTCATTTTATTCATTTCATTTAGTTGCCTTTTGGTGACTTGATACTGAAAAATGATGACTTTCTAAGCTTCTACAACATAATAACAAATTGGATTTCTCGTGGCTACAAGTTGGTTGCTTTCTTGATCAAGGTGGTTTTTTTCTTAATAATTCTTTGATCTCGTGATGCAAGAGCTAGAAGGAGCCAAAAAGTCTCATTCTTTGTGAATTGTCAAATTATTAAGGACAACCTAGTTTTCTATTTAATTCATTTGTAGACTGGTATGAATTAAGCTTTTAGAAATTGTGAGAGTATGTTTTAGGTAATGTATTTTATAGTAGGTCTTGTTTCCTGCATAATATGTTTATGTTACCCATGCTTTTTGCCTTGGTTTTGGAGTTATATATATATATATATAATCACAACCTTTCTACCACATTGGTGTAAAGTGTACATAGTTGTTGATTTACACGTCACTTTTCACATTCTATACAAACCTAGTTCATTCCTTTTTATTCTTCACCTTCTTTTTAGCTTCTGTTCACGTTATTTTCTTTTTCTTTAAAATATCTGAAACTTCGTCATTCCACGTTTTCTTGGGTCTTCCTCGTCTCTTGCTTTTTTGTACTCGCGCTTCCCATATGCTTTTCACCTGTAGCTTATCACTCATCCTACATATGTGTCCAAACCACTTCAGTTGGTTTCTTTCAATTACATCGATAATAGGTTCTACTTGTAATTCTTCTCTACCTGTACTATTTCTTATCCTGTCTCGTCTTGTTATTCCCTTCACTTTTCTTAAGTACTTTATATCTATAGCGTTTATTCTGCTTTTGGTCGAGTTTGTTAATATCCAGCTCTCACTTCCATAGGTCAAAATCGGTCTAAACACAGTTTTGTATACCGTTAATTTTGTCTTCTTACTTATTTCTCTTTTCCCGATGAACGCTTTGTTTAAACTGTGGTGTATTTGTGATGCTTTACTAATTCGTTCGTTTACTTCCTCCTCCATATTTCCTTCCCTTTCTATTACTACGCCTAGATATTTGTATGCGTCTACTTGTTCCAGTTTTTGGTTATTTACTTGTATGTCTAATCTTTTCTTTTCTCTTCCTAGCATCATCACTTTTGTCTTGTTTATGTTTATTTTCAACTTTCTTTTGGCTAGCTCTTCTACCCATATTTTAATATTTTGTTGTAATTCGGTATCTGTTGTTGCAAAAATCACTAAGTCGTCGGCAAATGCGCATTCTGAAAGACCTATTGCTTCTAGCTTATTATAACCGATATGCACCTTTCTAGTGCTTTTCGCTACTGCTTTAATGACGTCACCCATAACCACGATAACTCCGCCCTGTCTTAAACCATCATTTATTGCAAACATTTGCGATTGTGTGTTATTCTTCCTTACATAGTATCTATTGTTGGTATATAAACTTTTAATTCCCTTTATCAGTTTGGTGTTGATACCTCGCTGGCTTAGGCTTACCCCCACACTTCTTTCTGTGATAGTTTATCGAAGGCTTTTTCTAAATCGAGAAATGCTATGTATATTTTTGCATTTTTTGTTCGTATTTTTTCAGTTATTTGTTTTATTGTGAAAACATGGTCTTGCGTACTGCGTCCTCTTCTGAAACCACTCTGACCTTTTGCAAGTTGCTGTTCTACCATTTCTCGTAATATTTTTTCTAATATATGCTCGTATGTTTTCAATACTATACTTAATAAAGTGATACTTCTATAGTTTGAACATACTCTGATATCTCCCTTTTTAAATATTGGCCATATGATTCCAATTTCCCAGTCCTTTGGTATTATGCCGGTATTCCATGCTTTATTAAAAATCACTGTTAGCATTCTTATACCATGCATTCCTAGATTCTTCAGCATTTCAGTTGTTATCTTATCGTGTCCGGCAGCTTTCCCTCTTTTTAGATGATTGATGGCGTCAATTACTTCATTTTCTTAGATGTTGTCTACGTCTTCTTCTGGTGCCCGATTTGTAGTTTCTTTAGTTGTCGCATTCTGTTGATCATTTGTACTTAATAGTTCCTGGAAATAATCCCTCCATCTTTCCATAATCTCGCTTTCTTGTATCAGTATTTTATCGTCTTTTGCTTTCACCTGTTTTAAGTCTTGCTGTTTGTCTTTCCTTAACGTTTTTAAAACTCTATAGAATAATTTTTGGTTCGATTTGCTGTCTTCTTCCATTCTTGTTCCGAACTCATCCCAGGTTTTTTGTTTGGCTTGTGTTACCATTTCTTTGACTCTGATGCGTTGTACTTTGTATTTTTCATAGCTGTCTTCCGTTTTATTTCCCAAGTAATATTTCCATAATTTTTTCTTGATGTTGACTTGGTCTTTAATTTCTTGATTCCACCATCTGTTTTGTTTTCTATTATTATTCACTATACTTAATCCGCAGATTTCTTTTGCCGTTTGTAGAATAATCTCTTTAAATTTTTGCCATATTACTTCTAAAGACATTTCTTTCCATTCCTCCGTATTCTGCCCTAACTTTTGCTCTATGGTTTTTCTGAATTCGTCTGCTATTTCTGGATTTTGTAGCTTGTAAGATCGAATGGTCTCGTTTTTATTCTGAGTTTTTGTTTTGGTTTTTTCTTGCTTGTCAACTGTTTCTGTTCGTAGTTTTGCAGTTACCAAGTAGTGGTCGCTATAGATTTCTGCCCCTCTTTTAACTTGTAAGTCTATTATATCTTTTCGGTGTGTTCTATTAATAAGAAAATAATCTATTATAGATTTTTCTTTTCTGCTTTTAACTTCACGTGTGTATTTGTGAATGTCTTTGTGCATGTAAAAGGTGTTTGTTATAATTAAATGATTCTGCGTGCAGATGTCTAGCATTCTGATTCCATTATTATTCCTATGATCTTCTCCTTGGCATCCTAGTACATCTATTACTTCATTGCTTCTCTTTCCAACTCGACTATTGCAATCTCCTAATATTAATAGCCTGCCATATACATTTTCTATTACATCCGTTAATTCTTCCCAGAACTCGTCCTTCTTTCTTCCTACTTCATCATCACTTGGTGCATATACTATTACTACTATAGTTTTTACATTATTTTCTAATAATTGCATTTCGACTTTTAATATCCTCTCTGAGATGAAATCCCAATGCTTTATATATTTAATGTATTCATTTTTAATAATACATCCTACTCCTCCTACTGCCCTCTTTTCTGGTGATACTCCGCTGTATAGTAAGATATGGTCTCTTCCTAGTTTTATCAATCCTTGCCCTTTTTTTTTCGTTTCAGTAACTGCTAGTAAATCTAATCTAGCTTTTTCGAATTCTTCAGTAAGTTCCTGTTCTTTCCCGTTTATGCTTCTTATATTCCAATTTCCCAATCTAAATATCTTTTTTTTTCCTGGCCTTTACCATCGCCTGGTCCGCCATCATGTTATCCGATCTTAATTGTTGACTTAGTTTTTTAATTTGACTGTGTCCATTTTTCCTTTTTTCTTATTCCATTTCCACCCAACTCCATTGATGGTTATTTTATTATATCCCTTTTTAACTTGGTTTCCCTTATCTTTTTCTTCCTTAGCCATTTTTATCATTTGGTTCTGTATTTCTCTTTCTTGTTTTGTAAGATCATTGTTGAAGTAAACTGCCGTATTGTCATTGTTATTCTTTAATTTATATTTATTTTCCATGACTTGTATTTTATCTAGCTCACTTTCCAGACTAATTAAACACACCTTTTCACCTAATTTGCGAGCTTCTTTAATTTGTACACCCAGTCCCAAATGTTGTTTTATAAAAACTTCCATTGACTCTTTTATTCCGGCATTGTCTTCCGTTTCGATATGTATTCCATTTAAAACTATGTTATTTTTTCTCTTTTCTTTATCTAGTCTTTCCACTGTATTTTTCAACTCCCATAGTTCCTTTTTAATCTCCACGTTTTCTTTTTTGAGTTTCTCATTTTCACTTTTTAATTTTTCCATTTCTTCCGCATACTTCTTTTGATCGGTTCTAACTTGGCGTATTTCTCCGGTTAATTCAACTTTCATGTCTTGTATTGTTTTGAGTATTGTATCTAGCATAGTTTCTTCTTTATTTTGCGCTTTAGGAGGGGTTCTCATTGTTTTTATGCTTTTTGAGAATTCCGCTCCTATTTCTTTTCCTGTAGGTCTTCTTTTCCTAGTTTGGTCATCGGTGGTATATTCGTCGTCACTCGACATTTTTTAAAGGCTTGTCGTAATGTATTGTACAATTACTTTTAAATGCGGCTCTGTAATATATTTACAAACACTTATCAGTTATCACCAGAATTCAAAATGTTTTATCACCGAGGTGAGAGGCCACCCGGATCACCTCCTCGAAGGTCGTTCTCCTCTCACACCAATTTATATTTATTTATATAGGAAGCATAATTACTTTCTTACCTCTGTGTGTGTTATATTGCTACTTTTAACACTTTGTTCACTATTAAACAGTTTCGGTTTTTACTTTGCTTGTAATCGCTCATAAAATGGGTTAAATTATGGTTTTGGAGTTTCTGATACTATAATGCAAGAGGAACTGAGTTTTTGATAACCTAAGTTATCATCAACTCGCTTAGATTGTGGTTGGTGTGGAGCGAACTCTCCAATTACTATTTAGTTAGCACTTTTCTATTTAGCAGAAAAAAAAGTGTTAATACTCTAATTCTTGAGCACATCTTCAACGATATATGGGTATGGTAATGTAAGAAAAGAGAACTTACATCTCTGATCCTCAATTAATAAACTTTCTTGTCAGATTTCATCTAATGTCTTACATTTACAAACTTATTTTTGTTTGAATTCTATACGGAGTTATATCATAACTATTCATTTTTGGTCAAACTAAAGAGGTATTACGTCATCGCCAAACATCACTTTCAAGATAATATCTGTCTCCATACATCTCAATAACCATGGGATTTTATACAATTGCATAATGTGAATGTATTTCCTTGGACTTCAAAATCACTTGACCTACAGTCAAAAAAACATTAAATGTATGTCATCTTTGGGAAGGAAGAAGACATTAATTTTGTAGAACAATATGACTCTTGAAGAATTTTGAGAAATTCTAACTATTGTCTATTAAGTTACAAGAAAAACAAGAAATGCAATGTACTGTGCAGTAATAAAAATTCAGTACTCATAGGAAGGAAGAAATTTTTACTTCACACATAAACGCATACAGTTGTCATAATAATGATATTTGGAATGCATTGCACTTGACAGTCGTCGAACCGCATTCCTTAAGCAAAAATTCAGTAATCATTCTGTGTCCATAAACTACTTTATTGTGGTAGACACACCTTGTCTTACAGTTGTGAAATTTGCGATTTGAAAGTTAATCTCGTTCTTGCACGGCGGCATTCAATAAATCGTGAAATCTGCATTCCCATCAAATTGCAATATGCTTCGGTTGTTATTAATATTAAATAATAATCTAAACAAATTTGTTGAAAAGAATTGCTGTAAGTTTAATTTCGAACCTGACTGATTCAATGGCCCACATAAAATAATAATAGAAAAAGTTAAATTAATCAGGATTAGAAATTATAAATTGACTATTTCTTTGTATTATGTACTTATTCTGATTTGATAGTTTAATAACCGTTGCAATAATCTTCAAATGCAAGTAAAAGTATAAAAATTATTTTTTTACGGTCATATCACATGATAATACCGCGAATACTTTTTATTTCAACTTCAGTTCATAATTATCCAGCAGTATAATGATCTTAATTCTTATGAAAAGTTATGTCTTGGTTAATGAACCGAAAATAGTCTATTTCTCGTTGGAAATTACATATTATATATTTTATATAAATGAACAAGCTCGAAACTAGCATCCTATATAATTATTTTCTTAAAGAAGACCAATTAGTTTCTACTTTTTATTATTAACATCAATAATGCCTACTAGTAGATTATTTGGACGTTTGTAATACTTTCTCTTTTACCTATAATTTTTATTATACCAATAAGAGAAATCTATACGAAGAGAATCATAATAATTGTATGTCAACCTCTAGTATAATTATTATACTTACAGTTTCGAAAGTAAAAATGGTTTCAAATATATAACATTTTAATAAATTAAAATCCAGGCCATTCCTAACTGGTTTCTTTCCTATTATTGCGTGCCTTGCAGGAAGACTTCCGATTCTTTATGTGTCCAGTCTCCATATAATCAGTTTTGAGTATGTTATGAAACAAATTTCATATTACCTACACAAATTGAGCTTAATTGTATGTTATTTATTAACAGGATAGAGATCTACACGCGATTAGTTTTTTTTGTACTTCCTTTATTATCATTAAATATATTCCTTGTTCTTTGGTAAAATAGAAAAATTAAATTAATTTTATGTGGGATGCAAATAATCGAATTCAATACATAAATGGCAATAAAGGAAGGCGAAGCAGCCAAGAAGAGTTCTTCATTCGGAGAATTATATAACCATTTGCGCTTCCCGACGTTCTGTAGTAGTATATCCTTTGATATTTCTTTCCTTCCTGCGGTAGCCCAATGTTTCTAATTAGCTCTTTTGTTTTGTTACTTCCTCTACTTGGTTTTTTAAACCGTTATTTTATAGTTTTCGTGTTTGCCTGGTTTTACTATTTACTTGTATTCTAGTATGAGCTGCTGTACCTTTTCGAAACATCATTATCGTCATTACATTCAATTTTATTTCTGATGTGTTATAAAATGCAGCAGGAAAATCCGTACTACCTGTCATTGCCTAACATAACTTCTTGTGTTAGTTTTTAGTGGTTAAAGTGAAGCAATAATTAAAAAAGTGAGGTGAAGCTTATAGTTTTTGCTTTCCGGTACCAGAGAAGGACGTTCTGTACCTAGGAGCTACTGTTTTATTTCGCAAATGAAGGACTTTGGATTGTAAAATTACAAAAATGTGACGTAAAACAAATAAAAAAATATTCTGTGTTTAAAAAATAGCCATAGTTCCAATCGTTCTTGTGATATATACTTTATAAATAATGTAACAACCCAACAAATTTTATTTTATATACGTAGGTGATTCCGATACCTTATATCATATTCAAGACACGTTACCTTCTTTGCCTTTTCTAAATTCAACGTTAGATATTAGATCGTATACAAAATACAATGTCAAGAGAATAATGCAGGTCGATATATCAATTGTACTCACCTTACTCCGTTTTCCTGTATTCGTTGGAGTAGCTACGACATATAAAGGGGATGGCAAGGTATGTTTCCCAAGCCACGAATGAACAAATGCGTCTTTGGTGTCAATTTGCAGTCCATTTTCTGATATTTCGTTACGGTCTCTAAAGCAGGGACATAAAGCTCGCGATGACTGATAAGAAGAAACTGCTGCGCACATGCACTGTATTCCGGAAACTATTAACAAGCCAGTGTTAGCGAGTAGAGCCATGTAATTTGGTGGAAGATTCGGGAACGCTTCTTCTGATGTACGGGTGGTTGTTGTCTGTAATTAATTTTGTAATTAATAGATAAGCAGAAAATAAGAAACTTAATTAAATATCATTCAATGTCTTTCATTTTATTCTTGTTTCCTTTTTGCTTCATTTAAGAACTACTTGAAACAATAAATTCATTAGTAAACCTCTATCGAGCTTTTAACTGTTTAATATTTTTATTTAATCTAAAGTAGCTTATAATTGTTATCGATAATACAACAATTGACAACTCGGCTATTTTTATAATAACTCAACAATACCCAAAGTAAATTAACAGATAATTCAGCTGTTATCTGCAATTCAAGCTAAGCATTACGCTTACACTAAATTCGTAGGTCATTTGAATTTATTTATGCGATATTTCAAGAACTAAACTGTTTATTTTCTAATTCCTTGTGCTTTTCTTGGTGTAGCTTAAGTATATTTTATTTTAAAAAATTGTTATAAATTCAACAACAACTTCTAATTGACTTGGCTTACTCTAAACTGTTTACATATACCTGAAAATTCTCGTAATCCACTTAAAATTACATTGTTGGCATTTAAAAATGCTTCAAGAGCTGGGACTGCGTAAATAAGTAAATATCTTGAAAAGGCTAAGCCTTGTACTGACTTTTTAGAATTTGGAATAGAATCCGTGTGTCAGAAGCAACTAGTTTTAAAAAACAAAAAGTTAATTCTTAATTGCCAATAAGTGCACTAAGTTACAGATAAACCAGATATACAAACCATGAACTTCGTGATGGCACTAGCCGATCAAATGCAGTTTACATGGGATACACTTTAACTGGCTTATTCTTGTCGAAAGTTCATGTCCATAAGTGACATAAAAGTTTTCTTGGGATGAAGACGAATCATAACCTAAATCGTAGATTGTATGTCTACAAATGGTTCTAAAGTGAAAGAACGATTGAGCTAATAAACGTGGTGTGGTCGATAAGCATAACATACATAACCAAACTATCTAATGGTGAAGAGAGCTTCTTGATTCTGAGAAACTACTATTAGTCAATCAGTACCTTTAAATGCTGGTTTTGACACTAAGATAGCACACGAGACTTATTAGTTCTTGCAACAAGTCGCTTGAGACTACAAGATTCTAGAGTAGTGAAGAGACCGAGTTGTAAATACGAATATCATAAATAACTGAGATATTGGGAAATTATAGTATGATACATCACTAGCTCCTGCTTTCTCAATTTACTAAAGTGATGAAAGAGCATTCTACTACTCACCGGTACTAATCAACGGCGACCGATAACAATCGTTCGCTGAATCCAAATTTTGCAGTTACGCTCATCTTGGTTTGTCCTTACACATTTTTATTTTTAATTCGTTGTCTTTTATACTGTTTACAAACACTTCTTGGTCTGGAACTACAATGGAACGCATGCCAAGTCTGGCAACTGTAATCAGTGGCAATATTGCAATAATGCTAATTTCGTTTCTGCTAGCGTTAAGCATTATTGTCTTCCGTTTGCTCTTATTTATGCGTTTTTTTATTTTTAGTTTCTTTTGGTTTATCATAAAACGACAACGACGAACTTATGATTTTCAACTAAACCGACAGTGACCGTTCGTTCACTCCAGTATTGTAGCTGTGCTCATCTTGTTTCTAAATGCTAAATTTTGGTCTAAGGCGACAATGGAAAACCTATAGCACGTGCGCTGCAATTGGAAACGAAAACCGTTTGCTCCCTCCAATTTTGTAGTTATGTTCATTTGTTTCCTTTCGTTTTCTTTTA
>VTPC01003976.1:0-32738 GCA_011009095.1 Ignelater luminosus
TCCCTTCCTAATAGCAGGCCCCATGTATTTTACCCTTCGTTAGTCCCTGAGACGGGACTTGCCCTTCGATCGTCGTCCTGTCAACCTCAGTACCACCGTGCAGACTACTACTTATTACAAATTCTTTTTGTGCAGTTTTGACTTTTTGTGTTGGGAATTTTATTATGCAAGCGAGGTCTTGTAAAAATTCCAGAAAAACTAGATATTGTGTGATCTCGTAATTAATTTCTGCATATTAGCCGTGGTAACTTTCTTATTGTGTGAGTTTGTGACTGAAAGAGTAATTCAGGATTGTGCTAGACGCGCTCTGCTTGTGTAAGAGTTCATGACTTCTTTAATTTATTGCTAACAACTATGGACGTACGGAAGCCATAGTAGAATTTTATTAAGTCTTAAAGACCATTGTTTGTGTAACACCTGTGGTATGGTGGAGAATGGAGAACTAGAGTAACATCAATCCATATTTCGTCTTGGGATGAAGCTTGGTTAGCAAATCGAAGTGCCTGTCGGTTGGTTTTCCCGCCAAACGCTACGAGTGAAGCTCTCTCTTTTCCCGCGCTGGATGCCGCCAAAGGAATTGTAATTAAGATAAGTTATTTGTTTTTTGTATCTTCTTTTCGCTCTTTACTTTGTAATAATTATTTTGTTTATACAAACTTTAATAATTTTATGCGACATTACGTCCTAAAATCTCTGGGGACGGACTTAAATTAAATATTAGTTTCATTCTGCAGAATTCTGGTATCAAATAATTTAGGTAAGTTTACTTTAAACAATTAAGTTATGTAATTTTATGTAAGAACATTTTTTTTATTACTTTTGATTACTTTTTTTTTTAATTTTCAAATTATTATTTCCTACCGATTTTCTATTCAAAAATTTTATGAGTTAGAACGCACATAGCTATGCGAATTATTGTTGCTGCCTTTGTCGTTTGTTTGGTGATATATTTACATTTTTTCTCTCTTTCTTTTTGCATTCTATCAGGACAAGAATAAACAGATATTGTATAACATTGTTTAGTTTTATTGTGTCTTTGTTGGTATCTACATGATTTCCAGGAAATGTAAACTTCTGTGAACCGATTGTGAGCCAGTCCTGGGAAAGAGGATGATAGAATGAATTGATAATAATTTTGCTAGTTTGTTATGATTAAAGACAATAGGCAAAAAAACCCCACTTGCAGGAGTCGATGCTGCTAACCGACGAAATTAATTAACGTAACCATCTTGTGTTTATTTGATAATAGTTAGTTCTCTAGTCTAGCCATAAAGAAGGTGCTGTTTATTTGTTTAGATTCTCATTAAATGAGCTGATAGCTTACCCCGAGTAAGTCTATTGGGAAAGCACCTTTTGTAAGTACGTCCAGGGTTATAAATACCTATCGCCCTATCTGCCAACTTGAGTGTACCTATATACAGGGTGGTAATATTTATAACACATTTATACAGAGTATCGGTCTGCGAGAAGCTGCGTAGCCCAGCATAGTATTTTGATCTTCAGCTTATGGCTTCCTTAGGATTTTGCCATCTTTGAGTTATCTTGAGAGTTTTAGTGAGTTTGGAAGCTGTTCTTTTTGTCTTAAAGGTAAGTTTAGATTGAACCCCCTCCCCTGTCTTCGGCTTCGAGCTACGGTATTGAACATCTTCCGAAATTCCGTAACGGAATTAGGCCTCTTTTTCCGGTTTTTCACGTTAACTAGTTTTTTAGTCTCACGTTACCCTAAGAATATTTCAGCGCAATTTTTCTAATTCATAAATAGACAACACATCTCTTTTGATATCTACTGTATAAGATTCAGAATTCCATTGACCTAACTAAATCAACTGAAGGCAATTTTGGGGTTGTGTCCGGTTGTAGGTTATCCATTCTCTGTTTCAGACCGCGATTAGCTCGTGTTGGACGTTCTTCTCTTCACGCGGTTCGACGAACGTCTATACCTTGAGAACGGGTTGGACTGTTGTTAGATTTTACGATTTTTCTACTTCCGATTGATAGATCTGTAAACCCCAAAGAGACTTTAGTCGCTAATTGCTTTGTCACACTGTTGCCTACCACCGAGCTCTATTTTCACAGTGCATGTGTGAAAACGTGGTTCTAATGGAATAATTTCTGTTAGTCATACTACAAAATACCAGCACCAACAAAGTCACTTATAGTAAACGTCATCCACTGCAGTGTAAAGGCGCACCAGTAAAATAACGTATTGTTACTGTAGTCACTCCGCCAGCTACCATTTTAGTCGACACTGCCAAATCGCTACAAACAACCTACTGCTGCAGCCATCTTAATTATTTTTATATTTCTCTACCACAATACGAAACTGCCACGACGTGCTGTTCCATTCATCACATCCTATCAGACTGAAAAGCAGAAGGAAACTTTGATATCGTTATCATCAGACGTCCACTTGGTGATTTGGCATCTAGCTTCAAACTATAGCTATTAAAAACCTGTGATAAACTATAGCGGCGTTATTTGGAGTGTAGGAGATTGTTTCTCATATTCAGCAATGGTATTTCAGGCTGTCGCACTAGACGCTCTTACTTACTGATAGCAACATTGATTTGCTTCATTGTAAATTCATCATTTTCTCCAGAGAGCGTTAATGTCTATCGATTCTGATAGAAACGGGATGTCTGTTTGGAAGATGTGTACATTCAGACTAAATTCTGAAGGATAAAATTCTAACAATGTCTCATTTCTGTGTTTGGGTGGCGGACTGCTTTAAAAACTTGGAGGTTCCTTTTCAGTCAAGAACAACAAAATTTTTAAGAAAGATCAAAGTAAGTAAGAAACAGAAGGTAATAAGTCCACGAAAATTACTGTTCTAATAGTCACTTGCACGCCTAAGAAAAACTGCAAGTTTTGTAAACGCACTGATCAAGCGTGATTTTTGGTTAAGAATTACAAAGTTGTGCAGTATTCTGTGTGATTGGTTCGAGGTTTTTGCAAATTAGTATATCAAACTGTAAAGTAAACTGTTGTAAGTCAACTTAAACCACACCTCAGCAATTTTTGTTCTAATAATCATTGCAATACTACTGAAAGAGAAAACTGAGACATTTTGGGGTGAGTTAAAGCGACAATAAAATTTGTATAAACATATCCCATGCAGTTTATCCAAAAAAGCAACTGGAACCTTTTTTAGAATTTTAGACAATTAAAGTGTGCAAACAGCGATTAGAAATTTGTTTCTCGTAGATATGAAATCGGATTTGTGGTAAAGACAATATTGCAAAGCTGAATTTCTATTTCTGATGTATTTACGTTCCTGAGACTCTAGATTTTTTCTTGTACTTTCTGCTTGTGCATACATTTTGCTGACCACAAAAGGAATAATATTATGTCTCATCCAAATCCACAGAATAGTAGCTGGTACTTTGACACCTCTGCCCACACGTGCCTTGATACATCAATAACGTTTTTATTTTCTATTGTTCGAATGTTTATCGACAAAATTAAAAACTTGTTTTACGTCATTGAGGTATATTCATTTATTAAAAATAAATAAACAATAACTTTTATAATTATAGCAAATAGCAAATATGGTTTTAGAAAGTATAAATATTAGCACAGCCTTTAACCATTTTTATTAAATTTAATGTAATAATTAATCAAAAATCCTTATATCAGATTTTAAAAGAATTAACCGCCAAAGTATTCCCTCTAGGGATACATGAATCCAATTGTGGAAAGAATAATCGTAAATAAAAAATCCACATCAAAAAATGAAATGTTCGGACAAACATTTTTCTCGAACGACCAAGTCGAAGTTTTTGTGTTTTGTTTGATTACATTCCCAGAAGCACTTTAGGGGAAAATAATAAAAAAAGGAATTTCTTTTATATACTTATATTTGTACAGCAAAAGGGCACAGCAGCATAGAACTAACGGTAATCTAATAATCTATAATAAACTAAATATAGCAAATCCTGTTTGGTTTGTTTCGTATACCCTGAGGTATTACAAACCAACTCAACTAAATTTAACATGGGTTTTGCAGCCATCAACTTCTCGGGGCTCTGACTCACTGCTTAAGGATAATCGTGTAATTTAGTGGCTGGAATTGTAACTTTAGACTTGAGACAAAAGCGGATTTCTTTAGATCTTTTTTTAAAACATAAGTTTAGGTGACTGGAGAAAATGTAAAAATTTCCTATATTTCATCTCGAGTGAAAGATTTATGACTTGAAAAGATTTTACTTTATTTAGGTTACAATTTCCTTTTTATTTCTGTTCGACTACTATCTAATTCTAAACCCACACGAATTATTTTTTAAGCATTCCAAGCCTTTCAGATTGTGAGCTGAGATAATTAAAATAATTCATTAGAAGTTAGTCGATAATAATCAGGTAAGGTTATTCTCATGTTCCTTGTCATTCACACACCAAACCCTTAAATATTAACTGCAGGTATAATTCTAAATCAGTATTTCAGATTTTCCAGGGAGATATTCATCAAAAAAAAATCCTTAATAAAGACAAACGATAAATTATAATGCATTTATTAGGTAACAATTAAACTGTCATTATTAATTTGGCGCATCGTTAGTTCAGATGTTTAACGCAACTAGCTGATGTGATTAGAGAGTAAACGGTTTTGGCGTTGGATTTTCTCAAGAGATCGCTTCATTCTGGATAACTAACAGCCTCTCGCATTTTCTCCAAGTAACCACCACCACCACCATCATTCGTGCTCTACATCCTTATCCCTATCATTTCCCGCATCCATCATTCTTTTGCTTGGATAGGTCTGGAATTACATTATCAAAATAGCAAATTGCATCTTCCGCTGAACTGATTGATATTCTACCGTTTCAAAATTAAATAAAAATTTTCCAAAGCTATAAATTCTGAAAAGTAATAAAACGTCATTACTTATTGTTTTCAAATCATGTCCCAGTTAGCTTTATCAAGATCCTTAAAACCCCTACATGACGCACAAACAGAAAACGCAGGATGAAAATAAATAACCGCAATACGTCAACTAAAATCCTCCAAGCTTTTTTGCGGGTCACTCAAAAATATGCCGACAATTTGTTAGATAGAAACTTTGTATGGATATATGTGTGTGTATACACGACCCCAATGCAACAATATCATGAATAAACATGAACAGTTTCAGTTTTACGACGTTTTATCTAGTCGTAAGGGTTTTAACATTCAAAATATCGCATTTCAGGTGGGATTTTCACGTATAAAACTATAAAACTAAATTTAAAAAGAAAAACTCGGAATATATTTTATGCCTCTCTTTCCTTTTCCTTTAATAAGAAAGAATGTGTTGAATGCGAATTTTAAGAGTAGTAATATGGGGGTTGATGTAAATATTGACGAAGGTTCCACTCAACTGAGTCCATCAATATACTTTGCAGGCACTTTTAGAACATTTTCACGCAGTTTGTGTGTAAAATGTCTTATGAAAAATATATGATTGCGAAGAAAAAGAGAATTAGAAAAGAGAAGCGACGGGTTTCGCTATGGTGTTGAAAACTGTACAAGTTTCTCTGGTGATTTTATAAAAACCGAAAAAGGGAGGAAGCGAAAGAGTAAATCCGTTGTAAGTGTATTAAATATTTAAATACAGCTTTTTAAAATTAAATGCTCAGCAGTATAAAGTACCGAAAATCTTCCTACTGTAACGGATTTTTATTATTTGCATTATAGTAAAAAATAGCCATTTTATCATCTTTATGTAGAGTAAATATAGTCGTATTGATTTGTGAATTCTCCAAGGTGTAACCTTTTACATTTTCACCATTGACTCAAACAGAGATTTAGTGAGGAGTCGAATTTTGCTATATAGTGAATAATTCTTCACAGACAGCTTGACAGTTGGAAGTGGAATTTTTGGATTTACAGCTAGAAATTTTTTTCCTCAGGAATACCGAACCTTCTGCAGGTTTAGAGAGAAGCGAACCCTTTTACGCGGAGTAGACGTTTTTTCATAAAAGAAAAGACTTTGTCAGATTTGAACTTAATCTATGGATACTGTGTGCCTATAATTGCATTCTACAGTGATATCTCTTTTTGTAATTGACACTTTTGGGTTTATTAACATCTTACACTTAGGTACCCTTGTTTTAATCTTTAAATTAAGCTTGATATATTATATGACTTTCCTGATAATTAGAGCTTTTTGATTCTTTAAAATTTCTTTAAACCTTATTAAGGTAACGATCTAGTTGTTTAGAGTTTTACTAATTTTGTAATTTTATTAGTATTTAGGAAATAGATTTACTTATTTGGTTTAATCTAAATTTATATTTTGATCTATTACTTTTAAAATAAAATCACTTCTACGTGGTCTTATTTTTATTATCAACATTATTATGAAGGATATTTAATCTATTTCTTTCTATAAATAAAGTAATACAGTAATCTTGTCTAATAGGGAAAAATGGGAAAAAAATATTAAAAACTGAACTGCAGTAGATGAAAGAATAATCACTCTGGAACTTGAGATTTATGAATATGACATAATTATCATAGAAATTTACGCACCCACAGATGACGCTAACGCTCAAGTTAAAGAAGATTTCTTTGAGAAATTAGCAGATATTTTGACTAGTGTAGGACACAGAAAAGAATGCTTCCTATTCTATTAGGGGATTTTAATGGAAGAGTGGATAAAAAAAGAAATGATGCTGTAGTAGGAATGCATGGGGAAGAAGCGGTGAACGACAATGGTACACGTTTAATAGAACTATGTCAACAGTTCTCACTTAAGATAATAAGTGACTATGTGGAGTACTTACAAATCAAACAAAAATCCAACTTTATTTAGAAAATACAAAGCATTACGAAATACAGTTCAGAAAAAAATAAAGAAAGCTAAAGATAATTATTACTACCAAGAGATACGTAAAAATAGTTCCAACATATCAGGAATTTGATCAATCTTAAATAACAGACTAGGAAGAGGCAACAACAATATAAAACAGTCATGTTTAAAATACTTTAAAGATATTGCTACAGAGGAAGAAATAAAGCAACTAACAAATACTTTCAACAACTTCTTTATTTCAATTATCGACAAATTAAGAAAGAGCAATAATACACATCAACAGGTAATAATTGATACTCAACTACAATCGTTTTTTTTACCATATATGACCTCAACTGATTTGCACAATATAATACAAGCATTTGACGTAAATAAAGCTCCTGGATATGACAACATCAAAATGAAAGACACAAAGAATAATTTAAATATACTGTGTGATATTTTACTACATTTTTTAAATCTAATGATTAGAAATGGTGAAATTCCAGAAAAAATGAAAATATCAATAGTTACTCCAGTTTATAAAAATGATAAAAAAGATGATATTAATAACTACAGACCAATCTCGAATCTTCCATCATTAGAAAAAATTTTAGAGAAATATATAAATGACAAATTAAATAGTTACTTGGATAAATTCTCAATTATACCTAATACACAATTTGGTTTTCGAAAAAGAAAGAATACAGAAACGTTATTATTGGATTTTGTTGAAAAAATTAATGTAACTTTAAATGACAGAAAACATGCAGCCGCGATATTTCTTGATCTATCAAAAGCCTTTGATACAATAGACAGGACTATACTTCTTCGAATATTAAAAGCTTCCGGAGTAAGAGGCACAGTTCACAAATTATTCGAAAGTTCTTTAACAGATCGAGCACAGACTGTCAAAATTAACAATTGTTACAGTGATTTAAAGCAAACACATTTCGGTGTTCCACAAGGATGTATTTTATCACCAACGTTATTTAACTTATACGTAAAAGATATACCTCGAACAAATGGTTTATTGTGTAATATTTATCAATACGCTGATGATACTGCAATATTATCAACAGACATTAATGAAATTAGATGTTTGCAGAAATTGCAGAATGATTTCAATTTAATATCAAAATGGTTTACAAAACATTATATTTTTATAAACACTAAAAAAACTCAGGCTCTTCAATTTGGAAATTCTAGCATAAATTACACTCTACGAAGTCATAACGAGAAATGCTTATTTTCTGGAAATTTAGTTAATTGCAGTTCTTGCCACAAAATAAACTTTCTAAATGAAGTCAAATATCTTGGAATAATAGTGCAAAAAGATATGAAATGGACTAGACACATAGAATATGTATCTAACAAATTAAAAAGCCTATTATATACATTCTATCAATTACGAACAATTTGCCAGTGCAAACAAAAATACTAATTTATAAAACTTTGGGAGAATTAATAATAAGATATGGTCTGACGATTTATGGTCACACATATACAATACACCTGGAACCTCTATTAAAGACGCAAAATAATTTCTTAAAACTTATAAAAAATAACAATAAAAGAACAGATGACATAAGGAAAGAGCTTGAAATTTTGAAAATTGGTCAGTTACGGGATTATATTACCATTTTTAAATATTATTTTAATAAAACATTTCAACAGATTCAAGAAACTACATATAACATTCGACCATCATCCATAACTTTCATCACTAATAGGTACAATAATTTCTACGGAAGAAACTCGATTTATTATTACATTCCAAAATTACTAAATGAATTTCCTTATAAAAACATAAAGAAAATTTCTGAGCTGAAAAAGAAGCTTCGTGGATGGTTAATTAACAGATAAATTTATAATAACTTATATATTTATTTCTCAAAGAATACATAATTATTTGTTACTTCGTTCAAAATCTTAAGTTCTTATTCTATTTGGTCTTTTCGTTACAGTTATACTAGTAGATTATATATTGTTAATATAAAACCTGTAAAAAGTCTATATGGACTCACAGGTAATTAATGCAATGTAATTATAATAATATATAAATAAATAATAATAATAATAATAATAAAAAAGAAATACTAAAAACTTAAAATCTATCATTGACTACTGTATTATGAAACAAGATACAGATATACAAGCAATAGATGTGAGTGAAAAGAGGGGCAAACTGCAGATCAGATCACTACCTGCTAAAAGTAATTGTATTCCTAAAATATTGAACACGTGCACACATCATCCAATAGCAATACCCAGCATGAACAAAATAAAGCATCACTGCCCAAATATAATATTGATGGTTTCCAAAATGACTCAACAATTTTTCTATATGAGTTAAGACTCGCACAAAGAGTGCAAAACAAACCTAGGGGATCGCCAGAGGAAATATATAATACCTTGAAGTCTTATATACATCAATCAGCTTTAGAAGCGCTAGGAGAACAAAGAAAGACTAGAAAAAAAAACAATTACTGGCTAAATGAAGGAATAGAGAAACTGATAGAGGAAAAGAAATAAGCATACCTCAAGTGGCTTACTACTACAGATAGTGAAGATAGAAAAACGTATTGAAGGTACTCTTATCAAGCAAAAGAGGAGGTAACTAAATTGAAAAATGAGTATTGGTACCAAACGTGTTCGAAAGTAGATAACTTAATAGGAAGCTTTAAATCAAAAGCAGCTTGGAGAGTTATAAGATCATTAAAAACAGATACAAAAGAAAAAGTGACGATTGATACAATTGGAACTGAATAAAAAAATTACTATGAATATCTATTGTCGGAAAAAGAAGTGAATTTAAGAACATCGGTTATAATAAAAAAGAAGTAGAAGATGAATGTAAAAGTCTTCAATTATATGAAGTAAAAGAAGCATTAAAAAGAATGAAGAATAAAAAATCCCCTGGTCCTGGAGGGATTTCGGTGGAGTTGTTTAAGTATGCACCCGAAATTGTCCTAGAAACAGTTACAAGATTATTTAACAGATGTTTAAAAGGGGAGCATATACCATCAGAATGGAGAGTAGCCTACATCACTTTACTATTCAAAAAAGGGAACAAAGAAAGACTACTCCAACTAACGGGGTCTAAGCGTGATGGCTAGCATAGGAAGACTGTACAAAAGGGTATTAAAAAATACAATTGAAGCCTGGTGTAGCTGGTCGTTACTAGTTTTCGGTGTGCTTTTTTCCAAAACTCAGGTGTTATTGAACTTTGTTAATGCTTAAAGTAACCGTTCAGTGCATTGTGGGTTGGTTTGTGTTCGGTATCATGGAGCGCCTTTAAAACAGAATTAACGCATATTGTTGTGCTTTGTAGTGAAGCTCATAGAAACGCGAAATCTGCTCACCACGCCGGCTGTATGAAGTATGATTTCCCGCTAAAGATGTTCAGTACTTCAGGGATCATAACAATTTGAGGCCTTAAACTCACGAGAGGAAAACTGCCAAAACTCATTGGCTTCTTGAGATACAACCTCAAATTTTAGACCAGGTGGCGGATAATCCGATGATTAGTACAACAAGACCTGCCTTACAGCTGGGGGTATCGTGTTATGTAGTTTGGAGAACTTTACGTAAACATGAGTTGCATCCCTACCACGAATGCTCTACGCAAGATTGACTTTTTTCATGAGTTATTCCAATAAAACGAGGAAAGCTCTCAGTTCTTACTATTGTGCGTGAAGCCACCTTTACACTAGATGGAGTAACTAATACCCACAACACGCACATTTCAAGCGATGAAGACTCATACGCTCACCAACATCAACAGTTTTCTGTCAACGTGGTTTTGACTCTCTCAGAAATCGTTTGATCGGACCTTCTATTTTACCTCAGCCGTTAGACGTTCAAGCGTATGCCAACTTCCTAAATGACAAATTCTTGGATGAGTTCCCTCTTGTGCGAAACCGTGGATGGTTCTTGTCACGGAATGGCTTGATAAGCACTTTGGTGATAAATGAATAGGTCATAATGGACCAGTGTTATGACCACCCCTGAGATCTATTTGTGGGAACACATAAAATCATTAGTGTATGCCGTTCTAGTGAACACTTCACAGCAACCAGTGGAGCGAATACAGAATTCTGCAGTCATTCTTAGAGCAATGGATTATTAGCAAGCAGGGCACAAACTTGCCTTCATAGTGCTGGTTTTCAATTGTTTGTTCATTTACGCCTCATGTACAACTACAATCTGTAGGTTAGAGTAGAGATCTGTAAGAAACATCCGCAACTGATAGTTTTGCGTTCTTAGAATTAATAAGAAAGAAATGGTGTATTGCTTAAAATACATCTTTTGTTTTTCAAGAGCATCTTACTTGCAAAAGTAATAAGGTTATGACATAGATGGTGGTGTAAGATGCGTTATTCTACTTTAAACAGGTAGGTTACCTATTTTAATGTACAATACCTACAATCACGTCCTTTGAGCTTAAAAATTCAATCACATTAGCTAATTTCGTAAAATAATGTTTTCTAATTTTTACTTAATCCACGGTTTGGAGTTTACAAAATTCATAAATAACCCATGGAGCGTGAACGTTACTTTAATTTGCGATCATAATCAGCGCCAACAATTACAGATTTCAACAATCGCTCCGATTTTATGGTTTGTTTTTAGGATTGCACTTTCACGTTTTTTTAACGCGTTTTATTATTTATTGTACGGAAACTGCATTACGGGACCATTAAGAAATCACAGCAAATCGATATCGCTGACATCAACCTGCGTTTCCACCCCAAACAGCTATCTCACATTATCTCGTACGTACCAGCGTGAACTAGAAACGACCTTGAGTTTTGTATTATTTTAGACTTTCATTGTTTCAAAGTTCTGTAAAACTTATTTTGAAAATATTTCTGTTAATAATAATAACATGAAATTAGGTCATCATTACCTGTTATCATTAGGATAGATCATAATAAAAGCTGTTTGTGAAATTTAATACCAAAGTAATAAAGTTCAACGAGTTAAATTTGTTTATCATTGTTATTCCGAATCCGAGTTTTGAAATTCAGGTCAGTAGGCTATTCTTTAGAAATAAATACTACGTCAGCAGTTCTCAAAATATGTACATGCCTCCTTGTTTCCATAAAATACTGTTTAATTTACAAGATTTTTTTCAACAACCAAAGTCGACAAAATAAAAGCAAAGAATGGCATACAGTTTGACACAAAAAATAATCTTTGCAATATTCACTTCTAATCGTGTAATCTAAACAAACAAATTATTTAAAATAATTTATAGGATAAACAAGAAGGTCTGGTTCCTTTGGTGAATGTAACTTAAATAAACAAAGTAAACAAAAAACAATTAGTGTAACTTTTGGTATCCGTCGGGCTTAATTAATTTGTGCCCATTCAAATAAAACGTTATTTACAATACATAGATAATGTAGTTGTGTAGGAGAGCTCTGTTTAGTTTATCAGGTCTTCCTAGATCTTGCTGCTATTATATAACACTTCTTCGAATCTAATATTTACTTGAAACAAGCACATAAATGGTTAACCTGTTAATTTGTTAATACAAAATTCGCAATGTAAATTATTTACTCAGTGAACCACAGGGAGTAACTTTGTAGCTTTTTATTTATCACGATTGCTTGTGGACGAAATTCGGTACGTAAATATACAAAACTTGCATGTAGATTTGCGCGGCGACTTCTTAAACCGAGATGATATAATGAATTGGAATAAGAAATTAGTTTAATCTGTTGCGGAAAAATTCGATCAGTAAGAACTGCACTGAGAAATCTACACTTCATAGAAGATTCCCACAATAGACTCTGACTAGAATACAACAATAATGAATAACTTTTCTGCAACGAAAACCACCATGCATACAAAAACTGATAAGCAAAGTCGTCGGAACGGATTTCCATGCGGAAGAGACCTCCAAAACTCAGTAAGATTGCCGAAGTTTTAACAAAGATAACAGACTGGGGAGTATTAGAAAAATAAAATCCCACTATAAAATTGCACAAGCTCGAAGAATTTTGATTAGCGAAAGAAATTGTCACACGTCTCAAACTGTCCATGAAGTATATTATTTTACAAGCTAAAACCAAATGTTTCTTCTTTACTGGGAAAACATTATTTGTCTACGTCTCAGCAGGTTAAAAGCAACTTGTAAGAGAAATACAGAGATATCAAAATTAATACAGTGGAACATTTACAGTTTAGATTTATTTATCAAAATCATATTTTTGCTTTACTTAACTTTTTGGCAATGAAATTTGGGTATAGAGTCCAGTAACTTTACATTTAGAACATAACTAAACTTAACTTTTGGTTTCCCTCTCCAACTTTCGTGTTGAACGCATAACTTTCAGGGTGTTATTTAAGAAGCCAAAAGGAAGATGTATACCAAAAATTGAAACTCTGCTAAGTTTTTGCTATTCGTTAAAATATATTATACAGTAAAACCTCTCATCGCGGACATCTCCCTTAGGAGGACACTCCCCTTAGGCGGACAGTATTTAATTCCCCAAGATGCATTATAAGTAATTTAGTACATAGAGCTATACCTCTATTACGCGGACACCTCTCATAAACGGACGCGGACACTAAACGTATAATAAAATTAAATGATTCTATAGGAAATTTACCTTTCTCAGGCGGACAGTTACGGGCTGCCAGATGTGGGATTTTTCATTTGTATTACATGCCGACAAGAGCTTGTCCATTTTACCTTACCGCTCAATCCCTTTACAGCATTTTCGAATTACAAAAGAAAGTACCTAAAGAAGGTCTTTTACTTTCTCCTAATCTTTTAAAAGTTATTATTCGTAAATTTTAGTGACATAAATTTATGAATGGTGGACTTTTAACAAATTCAAAATACATAATAGTTGAACATCTACACAACTTTTAATTTCAGTTCAAATTGTTCTTTTGTGCGCTTAACATGTTCGGGAGTAAAATAAATAAATTTCCTCTATGCGAAAAAACAGAAATTATAGATTTTCCAAAAAAATCCTTGAAGTGTACGCAATATATCAGCAAAGTTTAAACTAGACATGACACAAGCTGCAGACATTAAAAACCAAACAAAAAATAATTAAATTGTATGCAGAGGTCGTCAATTCACAACAAAAAAGAAAATGTGTGAAAACCGAAGGTAAGCACTTTAATGTGTATTTTTACTAGTAAAAAGCATCTCTTAATAACACAATTAAAAGATGATATCGACAATAAAAATCACAAATTAAAAATGAATTCAAAAATAAAAAACGCATAGATGAGACGTGCGCATTGTTCTTGAAAAATATTTTGTTGTATCAAACGATTTTATTGTCCTACAAAACACAAATTCTTTAATATCATATATAGAAAACCAGATTTTAAAAATAAATTTAAAAACATCAATCAATGTACTATAAATGATTATTTTAATAAATTGTGGAAAATCTTTTAATAAATAGTCCTAATTTATATTTTTTTGTTTTTATTTAATGTTACCTCTTTTGGATGGACACCTTTCATAGGCGGACAGTTTTCCTGTCACGGCAGGTGTCCGCCTAAGGGAGGTTATACTGTAAATATAAACTAATTGGACTATACTCGTATATGCCAAAATTTTATTATTAAAAAAGCCAAGTAAAGCAAAAATATGATTTAGCTAAATTAGATAATATTACATAAAACTCATCTATCAATATTAAGTAAATATGGTTCGAGTCGGTAACATTTTGTTTAATGTCTATTTCCCGTTACCTTTCCCAAATTTCCGAGTTTAAGCGTACCGGAGTTTTGTGGACTTTTCATATTTTGTTGTGTTAAAGCTAAAGTGTATGTATAACAAAATGTCTCTAAACGTAATAGATTCTGAGAAAAACGCAGAAAACGGTTTTCGGGAGGGCAGTTCCCCTCCCCTTGACTTGCCACCTAGAGAATGCAATTTTTAGAGTGCTATTCAGAAAGCGACAAGGAATATATATACCAAAAATCAAGACCCTACCTTAACTTTCCTTTATTCGTCGAAATATGTTTTAAGGTGACTGGATTAATAGTATTACCATTACTTTCTCCCCAAATTTAGACTGTACCTTACAGAATTTTCTACATAAAATGTTAGACATAACCTCACTGTAGATTTGATAATGTTGTTGGAATGAAATACGAGTTTTTTTCTTACCACAAACTGTAAGCTTTTGTCACGTAGCAGTCATATTTTGTACTTGTTACATGAAATTAGCTTTGAAATTAATTTTCCAATAGAGTGTTACCTTCCCGCAGATATTAGTCTCAATTCTTGAAGAACGTTCTATATACAGCAAACTAAAGAATTAGAGGGAGAATCTGATGGTTATTCATTTGTCCTAGTAAAAGAAGGCACATTTTCTTCTAGAAAAGTAACTATCGACATATTCATTTGTCTTAAAAGCAGCCTGCTAGTAAAAATTTCATCGTGTGCCACGGATAAACTGCTTTTTTAACTATTAAATTTGAAATTTCTTAGCGTCATTGTTCTTCAATATTAAGAAGTAAAACTTTATCGGTATGTTTTTTGACTCTTTCGCTAAACAACTGTAAAATCTCTTCTTCTTACCTTTACCACTAGTGAAAATACTTAACCTCAAAGCAGGACACAGCTTTTTATGGCAATCTAGTATTTTTACAGACAGGGATCGTCATTGCTAGCTGGTCTTTTATTAGTTCTTTACTAAACCTCTTTACTATTGCTTGATTAAATTTCTGTATTAGAACGAAACACCCAGTATAATTTCCCGGTTTATTTTTTTTGTTCTTTGAAAGGAAATAGTATCTGGTCTTGGATATTTCCGTTCTAGACAAACTTGGGTCCCACTATTTTCCCCCTATAATAATTCTAATTCTAATTCTGCTTCTGATTTATTATTTTGTTAAGTCCTAATAACGTTTTGATATAGGAATTTACGTAACGTAATACAAATCTAATTTTTAATATAGTTAGCATGAAAATATTTCTCTTTATTTCTTCTACTCGAATTGTAATTAGCCCGGGCTAATCTCGCTTTGTCATTTTCCTAGGTTACTGATGGCAAACTTTTTAAGGTTGATCTATCGATCTTTAATTAGTTGATTACTAGAGGTTCACGTCTAATCACAATTTTAAAATTTAAAGGTCACATGTGACTTTATCTTTATTTAAATCTTTTGTTATTAACAGAAATTATTATTGTTTCTTCTTTATTTTACGTTATTAGTAGTTTTTTTAATGTTGGACATAGTTAAGTCTCCATTATCAAGTGGATCCTTAAATCCATATCGTAATTTCCTCTTTTGGAAATTAAGTTTGGCTCTAAAAGTTTTTTTTGTACATTTTTTGTCTTTCTTTAAAGAAATTCACTTACAGTGTTGCTTTATCTGTTGGTGAAATGCAAGGAATCCTACTCGTACCAAATCCTTTAGAATCCTTTTGATTGGTCAATTGATGTTTTCGCCAAGTCCGTATTTTTGCTGGTTTTGGAACCAGCTTATGGTAGTTATCCCTTGTATTGTTACATGGTGAAGTGTGCTTCTTAATGCTTGACAGTGTTTGTCAGAGAGATGTGAAGTGACTAACTATCTATGGATTTTCTTCTGTGTGCTTTTCTTTTGGATTACTGATCATGTTATTTCCCGTGGGTCTATTATTACATTTTATATTTGAAACCTCATCTAATTCTGAGGGTAAGTCATTTGAAGCTTTTTTTCTGGGTTTTTGTAATTTTGATTCCTGATTCCTTTGCCAACCAACACCTGCACTCTTTCAATGGAGCGACATTTCCAACAACGTTTCTTAACTTTTAACCAGTCACTGTTTTCGTAGTAGACTCTCCATTAGCTTTAGCACTTAAGATTTTTCTTCTTTTGTGCTCAAACAGGATTCAATTAAAATAATTTCTTATTTAATTAAAAATTAGTTAATGTTTTATTTTTCTAATAAAACAAAATTACTTAAGGAGGAAGAATGATTCCAGCGTTTGGTTGTCGACCTTTTCAAAAGTACAGATCTGTTATTTTTTGCAGGTAATTTTATTTTTTTTTATAATTTTTTACCAGTTTCGGCTTTGGCCTAATTAATTATTTTTTTAAATTTTACTTACTACAGTTTTTAATAACATCAACAAATTTTGATTATTTTTCACAAATTTACTTTCAGTCTCTTTGAAGTAAATATTTTTAAATGTAATAAAGTATTAACATTTGTTTATTTACATAATTTTTATAATTTTATAGAATTCATATGATAACTTTTGATATTTCTGCTCTATTTCATATTTGTTTACTTTAACTTTTGGTAATTATATCGAGGATCCTGGAACCAAGTTGTATTTATTTTGCATTTTTGATGATTGGTATATTTTATTATAATCTCAACAGCTTAATTGTTTTAAATTATTTAACTTCTAATCTTTTGAAATATTTACCTAACTTGATCATTATTCACTTATTTATATTTTTACATTTCTGATCTTAGGATATTTATTATAAATAAGCCTGTTTTTCTATTGTGTACATAATTTACCACACAACGCTCAAGGCCACTGTATGAGTTTAACTGGGCAAAAATAAAAGAGTCTTGTAAAATATTTTTTTCACTGGGTTAAAAAAACAAAAATTTGCAAGCATGACGATTAAGTTGCCTAACTGAGAGAAAATATAATTCCATAAAAATCACTAGAACCTCATATAAAATACAGAATTACAATTAATTTTACGCTTTACAATTTGTTTTTTATTTCAAAATTCATAAATTAATGTACAAATTTTTAGTAACACACCTATTTTAACGTATCTAATTTAAGCGATTATCAGCTTCCAACAATAAGCAGGCCATATCGTCCAAGTTTTTCTTATTATTTTTCGCTCGAATTTTAAATCTTAGTGTTCCAAAAGGGAAAGTTTGAAGTGTAATTTTTTCATAATTCATTTTTATGCGATGCCCATGGTACCTTCCCTGAAAGGTTAGAAGCAAATATAGAGTAAAATTTAAAACTCGAGGTTTCTTGTTATTTCACGTATTGGACAAACGCCAGGTATTAATCCGGCACCTCTTGCAATGTCATACCAAAATTCACCTAAATACTTGTTAGCAGCTACGCAGGCATTTCTGTCGCGTATTGTAAAGAGCATTAGAGTTGTATCAGAATTTACTACAGTTTCAATTGAACAACTGACCTGTAAATAATGTTTACAAGCAATTATTTTCTATTTGTAATCAAGAAATGTTTACTTACCCCCAAGTTACTATCTGCAGGGAATGGTAGAGATACATTGAAGTCTAGATATTGACTCTGATTTATAGTTGTGATATTCCCGTGGAATTTTATCAAGTTTAAGGAATCGCACAATTCAAACCGACGGATTACGAAGTTCGTATAGGATGTTGCTGATATTTTCTGGTTAGTAATTTGTATGCAAATGGAGCATGAAACAATTTAATTTACTGTTTAGATATACGTAAATACATACCATACTAAAATATTTATATTTTCGTTGTCATACATACTTACATAAAACAGTAAAATAAGCAGTATTGAACACGAACTCATTTTTAAAATCGCACCAATCTAATGAAATGGTTGTGTAAACAGGAAGTTAATCAGGTTAATAACCATACGTAGAATTGTAGACATAATGGATTTACTGATTTATCCAATCATATATTGTAGTTTTTGTTCCTATTACAATTTAGACTACTAGTATAGAATATAACAATAACTTGTTGACTAATGTATGTAAACAATTACCCTAAAATAATAAATTCAACATAATTTCGTTCATCTCTTTGTTAAAATAATTGCATCGTTTTTGCTTCCTGTTTTAACTAATAATACTTCAGCCGTCTTGAAAATTTTTTTGTATTAGTATTGCCGAGTATACTATTTTTGTATAAAAGTGAAATCAAGAAGAAATTCACAGAACAGAATTGCAGAAAAAAATTGAAGTTACTAGGGCACATTTGACATATCAATTTAATTAAAATGCTGATGAAACACAACGTCACTATTTACTCGGCTAAGTACACAAAATTCGTGGAAAATCAAATAAACAGTTTTAAAACAATATTAAACAAGGTATATCAGGGTGTCTGTTTTGCGGTTTTTAGTAGCTTTAATATTCATCAAACTGGTAAACCAAAAAATACCAATGTTCAGTAATTTTTCCTCTTCAATAAAATTGTGAAATTTTTAAATGCATTTCGAAACACCAGACATACCTTTTTGTGAATGTTTGAACTTCTTGCATCTGTTTTGTTGTGACCAGTATCTTCAGTCTCGTATCTATAATTACTTATCTTACCTATCTTATTTAAAATCTGCTTAATCTGAAAGCTGAACTTCTCATTGACCGAAGTCTTTAATCATTTTGTGCTTTTATAAAATTATAGACGCGATAAGAAAAAAAGAATGGCCTCCAGTTTTGCACAATACTTAATTTATTGTAACTTTTAGTCTAAATGTAAGAAGCTTGTTTCAATTAGCAGAAAATCTTGGGAAAAAGTTATTATACAGTTACTACCAACATGTTTTGTTTATACGTACCTTCAAACAAAGCCGAAAAAAAATATTGGAATTAACTCTGTACATTCAGGCGGCTGTCAGACAGCGACCAACCGCTATCGACCAATACCTACCGACCGACCGTTTTTAAAAATCGGTGTCAGACAGAAACCGACCGCCACGGTAGTGAGCAGTATAACACGTGATTGTCGTTTTCATACGTATTTACAAAAATGTCTTCGTCGGATTCAGAGGAAGATACGGTGATGTTGTATTATATGTGGAAAAAGAAATGTTACCGAAAACGTAATGTATGGGTTAGGGAATTATTTCTTAATAGGAATGATAATGGTGAATACTGGAAACTTCATAAATATTTTACTGCGGGATCCTATGATTGCTTTAACAAGTTATGTGAATATGTTAAACCATTATTTCTTGCTGGTCATACTAATTATCGTAAAACTATTAGTTTTGAAGAAAGATTAGCTGTAACTCTACGGTAAGTAAAATATGGCCGATTCCAACTTTCTCGTCCTTATCGATTTTTTAATTTTTGTTTAGATATTTAGCAACTGGTGAATCATTTTCTTCAGCATCTTATCGATTTTGTATTAGTCACAATGAAATAGGTATAATAGTGGATGAAATGTTACATATTATTTACGAGGCTCTTAACAAGAAGTTCTTGAAATTTCCGGAGAAAGAAGATTTCACAAGAATCGCTGATGGTTATGCAAAAAAAAATAAATTTCCAAACTGTATTGGTGCTTTGGACGGCAAACATGTTCGTATACGCAAACCAGCACATGGAGGATCATTATTTTATAATTATAAATCTTACCACTCTATTGTATTATTAGCACTGGTTGACGACGATTATAAATTTTCTGTAATAGATGTTGGAGCATACGGAAGAAGTAGTGATGGGGGGGTTTTTGAAAATTCCAAGTTTGGAAAATTATTGAAAAACAAAGAATTGCAATTACCAGATGATCGTCCGTTAGTGGAAGGTGGAGAACCACTTCCATTTGTCATTGTAGCTGATGAAGCATTCCGTTTGACTGAAAATATTATGAAGCCATTTCCAAGGAGACAATTGGACGACAACAAACGTATTTTAAATCAAAGCATATCTGCTGCTCATCAAAAGGTGAAATGTACCTTCGGAATATTGGTAGCAAAATTTAGAATTTTTGAAACTTCTATAGCGGTAGCGCCAGAAAAAGTTGACAAAATAATAAAAGCAGCTTGTGTTCTACATAATTTTGTAAGAAGCATAGACTGCGAAAGTTTAGATGTTGAATCTGCTTCTTTAAATATTAGACCGTATTTTGAAACGCTTCAGCATAATGACAGTAATGTTAACCAATCCACAATGAGAGCAAGATATATTCGAGAATGTTTTATGAATTTTTTTGCAAACAATACTGGAGATAATAACAACAACTAGTTTTAATCAATCTTTTAATAATACTGTTTATGTATACAAGGTGATTCACATAAGACGCGCAGATATTGTTAGTAAGTTTGGAAACGTGTACTATGTTGGGTTGCATTTGAAGATTTTAAGAGGCGCGTTTTACATTAATCTCCCTATATAATTATATATACACACATATCTATGTAAATAAAATAAATGATAATAAAAAATGTTTTAATTACTGCCTACTTAGTCATTTTTTTTGATGATATTCAAAATCATTAATCGCAACTCCATTTGATCACATCTTTCTAACTGGTTCACTTCCGCTACAATTGATTCAAAAAGTAGTCCCATGGCACTCTTTTCACGGGGATGCTTTTCCAATTTAGATTTCAAATATTGCGTAAACGTTTCGTCTACTTCGTTAGATAAGTTTGATTTTTTCTTGCCCCTTTTTCTGCTACAACTAGGAGTTGTATTATTATTTATATTAACGCTGGAAGAAGTAGGGTCTGCGTCTTCTGCTTCTAAAATCTCATCCTCTCCAACGGTGAATAAACCAACGTGGGTACTTGTACTGCTACTGGAAGGTGGCCCAGAAGCCATATTCTCGGTATCTACCAGAGTCACTACATCTTCGTTATCACTGTTTCCAATACTTGGTTCCGGCACATTTGTCTCTGTAGGTCTTTCAGCCATGTGAACATCCAGAAATGACAGTGCATCGAAATATACCCACTTTTTCTTTTTGGAAGCAGAGTCGGATCCAGTAGGCAGATATTCGTGACGTCTTTTACGAAATCCAATCTTTATCTACAAGTTAAAGTGTTTTAAATACCAATGCTATCATTTCTAGATTAAACTAAAATGGAAGACATGCATATTCAAAGTCAATAAATCAAAACAGTTTTCCACTCAAGTGCTGATTTATTATTTATTTTATTCGCACTTACTTTGTGGAACTACATGTTAATACATTACAACAATAATACATTTCACTTTATTTATTTAACCCTTATCCGGGCAACGTATTTAAGTTACATTACCTGGCAAGGTGGGTCCAACGGATGCGCCTTTGTCTTATATGAAGTTTGTATGGCACATTTTTCTACAGTCATATTTTATAGCTATTACGTGACTTTTACTAAATTCATGTCATCTTTCGTTCGACATAATTTATAAATATTTTAAAACTCAAGCATATAACGTAATTTACCTAAAAGGCCAGAGCCTCAAAAGACCGTACAATAAAAAGTATCAATTAGCATTGCATTTTTATTTGATACCTCCAGACATACTAAAGACCTTTTCAAAACTATTTTAAAAATTTTATTAGGGGTCAGTTTATTTTCGTACTTTGGTACATTGACATCTAAAATAAATCAGTTCAGTCGATTTCGTAATTTTATATTAAACAGTAATAATTTATAGAGTAATACTTTTGTTACTTACATAAATCTGGTATCTACAATATTCATAAAACTCTAAATCACCGTAATTACCACTCATATTGTCATTTGTAACTTACAACAAAAGATAAATATAATTTATAGGGAATTGTTTTGTATTATTAATACAAATTGCCCGGTTATTTAATAATGAACTTTAAAATTTTTTTTCATCTACTAAATGTAAATTAAAATATTTGACTAACTGCTAACAAAGGTAATAAGTGGAACAAGTGTGTTTTATTATTGTAATTTGTCAATTTATTGACTTCAAATTCTGTAAGATATAAGTACAATATAATTTAGTACAATAGATTAAATACTTACCACTTTTGTTATTAAATTTCAGTGATACAGATCGCCATGCTAAATCTATTGTATTACGATTAGAATAGCCTGCTAAGCTTTGATTATACAAAACTGCATTACTTCTAACAATACCAATGAGTTGATCAACCTTCTCGGGTGTCCATCCATCCATTTTACAAACAAATCTAACTTAACTTTCACTGACCACTGTCGACCAACCACTTGAATTTCCGACAAGTTCTAAATTTCAAACATGTCGATCGTGGACAGTCGATATCGGTCGATGCCGGTCGGTGCTGTGTGCCTGAGTATATTCAAAATCACGTGTTTAAAATTTTGGTCGGTCGATGACGGTCGACGCAAAATTTCTGTCTGACACCCGCCTCATACTACATAACACTAAAAGTAAAGATTGACTGGCCTAACTCTTTACCATGGGTATTTTAATGTACATGATCTTCCTATACTTATAAGTGAAACGAATGTATGTGTACAGTGTGGTCCAATTTCGATGGGATTAAATGGGTAACTTTCTTATTAGCAGAGATAAATGAAAACGGCTTAGGTACTTGTAACCTCTTTTTTCATGCTTCAAGCTGCCGTTTTTTGTTTTTTACCTAGAGAGAAAAAGTGAAAAATGGCAGATTTCTTCATTTTGCTGTAACTCCTTTATTTTTGAAGCTACAACAAAAGCATTTTAGCATTGTTGAAGCACTTTTCAACGTAGAATTCAATGCCGTCAGTTGTTTTTTTCTAGTCCTTTCCATAACTGCGCTGTAACTTAAAGTTTAATTTCTTAAATAATCCATTTGAAAATTCAATGTCCTCCAGGTGATTTAGGAAAATTGGGTTGTGGTGCTGTCGGTTGTTCACTGTCGGGGAGTAGTAAGAACGTAGCCGCGATATTATGGTGTCATGGCAGTCGGTGTGCTTGTGAAGTGTCAAATTCGTCGATTTTTAAAGTTTTTTTTAAGAATTTCTAAGTGTTTGGCGTCGGAGAGGCGTTCCGCAAGTGTGCGTTGACACTCTGAATAGATGTACATGCATTGATAAGGTTGAATTTTTACTGTAGAAGTTAAATTCTAGGGGTAGACTGTGCTGGAACTCAAGGGTAGGCCTGCCAATAGTCAAGGCAAACATGACTGTTAATCATTTTTTTAAACTAAGACAATATCTTCACTTGTGAATAACTTACAAGATAAAAACCAAGAGGACCGCTTTTGGAAAGTTTGCCCTCTGTTCAATAGCATTTTATCTCGTTGTAATAAAGTTGAACATGAAAACAGTTTTTGTATCGATGAGCAGATAATTTCCTTCAAGGAACAAACGAATATAAAACAGTATATTCCAGGCAAATCATGCTCATAGGGAATCAAACTTTATGCTTTGTGTGGACAAAGTGGAGTTTTATACGATTTTATTTTCTACCGAGGGGCCAAAACTGAAATTATTGAAGAAAATGTTACTATTTTTAGACCTAGTGCAGCAGTTGTAATGAAGTTGGTGAATGGTGTACTTCGGTAATTTCTGTTCAAACCACTATTTGCTGCAGTGGCTTTAGCAGAGACAACCATTTGCTGCTTGTACTGCTTGAATAGACAGATTTAGAAAGCCCTCATTTACACCTGACAAAGAGCTGAAGAAACAACCTAGAAAAACTTCAAAAAAACTCGTAAGTGCTGATGGTGAAGTCATAATAACGAAATGGTTTGATAACACACCAGTTATAATGGCTTCAAATTTTGTTAGAGCGGGAAACAGTAATACCTGTCGACGATGAAATAAATCTACTAAGAAATATATGAAAATTTCCCGACCAGAAGTTATCAAACTGTACAATGAAGAAATAAGAGGGATGGTTAAGCTGGATTTCTTAGTAAGCATCTACAGAACTGTTATTAGATCGAAGAAATGGACACTTCGTATGTTCACATACGCTATAGATTTAGCAATTACAAAAATAGTTCATGCATGAATAAAACCCATTTTTATTGTTCTAAATGTCAATTGTTTTAAGCTGTTTCAAGTTAAATGAAGCCAAATTTGTCTGATTTGCTTGTTTAACTAATTATGTATACTTTTACCAACCATTGAGTTACCATGTCCTTCATAATGACCAGGTGTTTTTTCAAAAAACGGGATGCCTTATGAATGTAACAATATTTTTAGAAATAAAAAAATTACCTTTCACAGTACGAAACTTTAAAAATATTATTTTAAAAAATAAAAAGTGGTGACTAAAAGGGCTAAGCGTTTTTACAAAAAACGATGGCAATTAGATCCTTACTTTTAATTTTTCTAATTTCAGATTTTACATATGAACATAATGTAACATATAACATGTATCTAGAAACTGTCTTTTTATATTTGTGTGGTCCTTGCGTAGTGTTCCAAAATTAAAGCGATATAATTAAATTAACATAATGGACTCTGAAACATTCAGAAAATCTGCAAGCTTTTCACGATCGGTAAAAAGTATAAAACCGAGTGCTTTTACAATCGTGTCTAAAGAGTAAATCTGAAATCTAATTTTAAAGTCGTTCTTGCAACTTACAATTCGACAGTTTCTTTATATTTATTAGTAATGTCTTGACATAAACGTATAAGTGCAAATTAACATATAAATTGAAACAGACGTACGATTGAAATTAACTGGTGTTATGCGATTTCGGACACCGTATCCCTTCTCGGTTCTCGCCTCTGAGGAAACCACCAACTTCTACTCTTCAAGCAAATCCCATTCAATATGTTCGTACCCTAACTAATTTAAACGTTTGTTAAGTTTGACCGAATATTTGGTTTCCAGGCTTTTATGTTGTTCAATCAAAGTCAGCCGTAACTCCATATAATGTTATAAGAACTTTAGATATATTGCTGCTATTATACATTTACAAAGTTTCTAATTTAACAACCTAATATAAGGGTGAAAACTTGTCCTTAGAGTTTCAGGTGTTTCTGCTGTTAGAAAAGCAGAAATACCTAAAACTGCGCTAGTAGTGGAAAATCTTGTAACTATCGCTACGGAGCACCTGGTATCCTTTGAGACAAATGGGCAGTAATTGCTTTCAAGATCCTCTAAATACATTTTAAGTAAGTGAGATTTAGTACTGAAAAGCACCAAAGCAATGGAGTTAAGATGAAAGCTTGAGGTGTTTAGTTACAACTGATTGTACTAACAGGGAAATCAATAAGGAACGAAAGAGCTTACTGCCGTTAATTAAATTACCATTACAACAGTCTTTAGAAAGTTTCTAGAAATGCACATGCAATACAAAAAATCCAGTTCATATAAGATTTTGAGAATATGCTATTATTCCTGCAATGGTGCAAAACGTAAATGTACCAAAGGTAAAAATGTGTTTAAAATCTGCTGGAAGCTTAAAAGGCTACTTTTATCTCCCTTAAATCTTCATTGCTGGTGATTCTCTGTTATAAAAAAATTGAAAACAGTATCTTAACAGTCACAAAAATGTTTTATCAGTATATCAAATACTAATTCTGATGCACTTATTTAGATAAAAATGTTTTGTAAACTTAGTTGTGCATATGCACCTTAGTTAGCTTTTCAATTTCCACTTTTAGTTGCTATTTACGTATTTACATCTATATGCAGTCTCATTTCCTTTTTAATGCTATGGAGAGGAGTCCATAGTGTGTCTGCATTTTAATAACTGGTTGGCGATTAATTTACTTAAATTCTTAGGTTAAATATTGCTTTTAGTTCGTAAAACTCTGATCTATACATATTATAATACACCATCGATAAAAATTTACACTTATTTAAATATCCATATATTTTTTTAAATAAATATTAATTGATAAAGTAAATAAACTTGTGCATTTCACATTATTGCTTTAAAAAACCGTCTAGATAGTTACTAGTTTGATGACATGTAATCTTTAGTAATATTCTCTTTGTTATAGAACAATAAACATTTTTTGTTTTATCTCATTTTATTTCAAACTTTGTTAAGAATTGTTTTTCCTTAAAAAGCAATTTTATCTTAATATTATTTTTTTAGCATCAACTCTGCAAGAGTTTTGTGTTCTTTATGGTGTCTTAAATTTATTTCCATCATCTGGTTTCTTTTTGATGTTTTCTCTTTTAAAAGAAAAAGCCTATTTCTAGTCTGTTAGATTATTCTTTGTAAAAAGGGAATAAAAACTTTTATTTTTTACAATTAGGGAAATAAGAATTCCACCAAAACATGATTAATAAAATTTTTTTTAATTTATTTTGCCGAACGTAAGTTGATTTTATAGATTGAGCACTGGTTGCTATTGACGACGGGACGTAAGGAGGTTGCTTACGATCCTAGAGACGTAACTATAACGTAACCTACCTGTTTCAAACTAATCACTTTAATTGGCAAATGTCAAAAATAAGAATTAAAAAAGTTCTTCAAATTTATTTTTGTTCTAAGTACCTAGAAAAGATATGAGTCATTCGGTTCGTAGATGTGGTTTGTAGTCCCGATAGAAATTTTGAGCTTCGATCCAAAAACATCTCACTCGACTGCAAACATAGTCTTACGTCTCTTGTAGCTTAATTAACTATTAAACTTCCTATTATATCAAAATACCTGTAATCTCATATCATCAATTATCTTTCGATTTTGGATCTTGGTGTGATCTATTATGGCTTTGTTGCTTTTCTCTTCATTGGTGGAAATTCTAGATAAGAAAGGTTCTTCCATCTCCAAAATTACATTTTGTGTTTGGTTCACATATTTCTTTTCATCCCTTAAAAGTATTAGGTGGTGGATATTCACATATTTCCAATCCCATTGTGTGGTGTGCCAAATGTGTTAACTGGAGTTAAAATATCCAAATGAAGTCTTAGGTAAATTTTTCTTAATGCGTTGTTCTTTTATGTCGCGTATTAAAGAATTTGTTGTTTTTGTTCTTTCTTTGTTTAGTCGACTTCAGGTAGTGCAATACAGATTTCTCTTGATATCGGTTTTGTTTGGTTTATTATATAGGGTTTTTCTGGAATCGTTATAAAGAGATGTAGAGAAGCTTCTTTCAAGAAACTGAATCAAGTATTCTCCCTTCTTTAATGGCCAAGGGGCCAGGTAGCTTTCAGGATTTACTGTAGAACTCTAGAGGGTTGAAGGAAAATCTATGGACGATAAAGGGAATCAAGAGAAATACAGTTCTACACGTTATCAAAAATTTCAATATTGTGCCAGATGATGTGCTTTCTATTAGTCTGTAGACAAATTCAGTTTTTTAAATATCCATGGACTTGACAACAACGTCTCTATCAGTAAGATTATTAATTCCCTACGTCAGATCAATTTAACTCTACAAGAGTTAACTGACATATATTTTGTTTACGACACAGCTGGAGAAAACGGGAGAAGAGCACAGAGAATTTACAGACGACAGTTTCCTTAGAAAGTTACCAAGTCGTCAAATATTTTGCCGAATGGTCTTTGCAACAAAATAAATAACCCGATTTTGCGGCAATTGAGTTGTTTACGGACGAGGAAACCTTTACCCGCACAGGAATTGTCAATAGTCACAACCAATACGAGTGGACTAAACAGAACTTTCATAACACGTTCATTCTCTCTTATCAACAACGCTTTCCGGTTAATGTTTGGTATGGGATTGTAAAAGATATTCTGATTGACTCTTTTGTTCTTTACTTACCTTCAATTTCTTCAGGAAACTCTCCCTTTATTGTTGGAAAATGTTCCCATAGCTGCCAAAAAACGGATGTGGCTGCACCGCGATGAAACTAAAACTGGTTTCTCTAGCGTTGTAAAAAATGTTTTGTCTACAGTATATTCTTGATAGACCGAGAACACCAAACTTGCTTCCATGAATTTTTTTCTTTGGGGGTACATCAAAGCGCTTGTTTAATCAGACTCAGTCAAGTTTCAGGAAGATCTTGTAACCCCAATCTTTGTAGCAGCCGATACAATTAGAAACACGCTTGGAATTTCTGAGCTTGTTCGTTGATCTATAGTACGTCGTAAACTATGAACGAAATTAAAGAAGAAATTTTTGGACATTTCAATTTTTTTTGTATCTTCACTATTAAATTTGAATAAACATTGTGATTATTGTACAGCGTAAGTGATTATATTCTTACATAGTAGGTATTGTCACAGAACAATCCTTGATAGCATGTAGAATCGCAAAAAGCCATCGGTGACTACGTTTGCTAAATGAAAAATGTTTATCTTGATGCCTTTTATCAGCCACATAATTTTTTTCAACGAATTTCTCTTCACCCTGTATAGATTTAGTTTTCCTGGAATTGTTTTGCATTATATGTTTAGTTAATAATCATATTTTTAAAATTTTTCTTTTATAAATTGTTTTTTTTAATTTGCTTTAAATTTAAGATTATTTCACTGCTTTATATTGTTAAATTATGATCCCAATTGAAAAGAAGGTATAGAACATAGAAACGCTAACATATTTGAAAATTGTAAAAAAAGTAAAGACTGTACAAACCGAACAATTAGAATCATAACTTTTTTTAATTATTTTTTATTATCTGTAATATTAGGTTACAATTTGATTAAATTCTTTTGGTATATCTGTTAATTTTCGGTAGTTATTTCAAAGTTATTAATTAATTACGTTGCAATTTTTTTATCTTTTTTATACAGGCTGTTGAAGAATAGTGTCGAAAACCCTAATGGAGTGTAGTGCTCATGAAAATGAGTAAAAAGGTTTATATAAGCATGTATCGGAAAATGAAATACAGGAGGTCAAAGTTTCACTTACAGTTTCTTGTTTTTCCATATTTCAAGAACAAGGACGGAACGGAACTTTCTATATCTTTGGTATTCTTAGGTGTCTACTATCCTAAATAGTTTTGTGTTTGATGTCTTTATCTGAGGCGAGCAATTGCTGAGAGGCTAATTCTTCACTTTAAAGAAGATTAATTTTTTTTAATTTTCGGAATTAACAATGGATTTGATAAAAAAAACCTACTCCTGTAGAATGCGCATTTTTCAATAAAATTGTATTTTTTCAAAATTTCTCCAATTCAACGACCTATCAGCTAAGGTCATAAAGTATTGTCTAAATGTCTCAAAAACAGCATGCATGTTCCTAAAGTGCATCGTTCCCGAAATACTGGATATCAAACTACTCTACCGGGATTGAATTTGAGAGGTTTAGAATAATCCAATTTATTAAGCAATGGCAGTTTTTTTTTACTAAATCAACTGCCAAAGATGGAGAGGTTTTGAAAAATCCAATTTTAGTAAAAAATAAGAAAAAAACCGGGAAAATGCAAGAGCAACTGCTTTTGTCAAATTGATTGTTAATTCTGAAAATTGAGAAATTGTTTAGTTTTTCAGCGGCGTAAGATACTTATTTTTCTGTACCTATTTTGATTTTAGAAACTTTTCTTGTAGGTTTGCTAAATAAATTTAGAGTAACTGTAATGGTGTTTGAGCGTCTTAGTTTATCTACCCTAAGTTCCATTTCTTACTTATGTCTGAGGCCGCTGAACTAAACCTAACTGAAGTAATATAATAGAAGCAAATAAGTAAGTTAACGTTATACTGGGTGTTAAACTGTCAACAAAGAATATTTAAGGGGCTATAGTACGACCAAAAATCTACAAATCAACCATTTTCGAGATAAGAGCGATTTTCGTTTTTGTAAATTTTCGCCGTCTTTAGCGTTTAGCGCTACAGAACACGATTATCACAGAAGACGTTCGATATGTTCTCGTTCCATTTTGACACAGGATCTACATCTTCTCGAGAGGAAACTCTGCATCCTATCTAATAAACCTGGTTGTGCCCGAATTGTTTGACAACATTGCTCAATTCACTGTATAGTAGTTGATATAATCGGAAAACACTGCCAACTTCTGAATTAAGATCTGGTTGCATAATGGCTAGTTAATCAAATAGTACAGTTAATCGGGTGATTAATCAATGGAACTTTTAGTAAAACTCATATGCAAATCTAAAATTAACTAATCACATGTGATTGGCTTTATCATTAGATTAATTGTTCTTTATGCAGCCAGGCTTAAGGAGATGTACCTTACAGACTAGATTTTGTATGCCTAATGAAATCTACTTTTTTCTTTTTTAGATAGCCGCAGCAGTTTCTTTAATTTTCATATGTGGTCAGTTTTTACACAACTATGCATTTTATTGTTCCTTGCCTGCCACTGCTTACATATTTATTTTGTGTCTTCGTGATTTTTAATTGATTCATTACTGGTTTTCCCTGCTATTATTGCCCTGCATATGAAGGTATTTTTCTTCTATACACTTTTTTAATAACATTTTTTCCTTTCCTTTGCTCTTTATTTCTTCGTCTTTTGAGGGGATTGGCGTACTTTTCATTGATATTGTCCTTAATTGTGTTTTGATAATTGCCCCCGTTGTTTTATTTATTTCGTAAGTTCGACCATTCTTCTATAATTTATTTGAAACTTTGGAATTTTCTAATGATTCTCACACGTCAACGCTACACGCCTGGATGCTCTTATTCAATTATTGTTCGCTAACAAACTTTCCTTATCAATCGATTGTTTTTTGGCCTTGTTTTATTGCTCTTGTGGGATGGATGCATCGTTCTTGAGCAAAACAGAATTGGTGGTGTCTAAAGATGCCAGAACTTAAGTCTTAGTCTAATGCTATCTTTTTCAATATCTTGGCACTAACGTAAATGCCTACAATATCTAAATGGAATTTTCCGTGTAGTTAATTGTTATTACACGAAAATATATGTGTTTTTCCTGTGGAAATGTACCAGGATAAACTTTCATAAAGACCATTAGGGTTATGTTTTATTCAAAAATCTACCGAATAAATACTTCTGTTCATTTCAGAAACACCCTATATGTAGTTTTTCTTTAGTACAAACTTTGCTCAATGTAATTTAAATAGATAATTATTTTAGTATTTGTTTCTTTTTTAGAAAAAATTTTTCATTTAGTTTTCTACAAGGCGATATTATTTCTCACACCATTGCAATCTTATAAAGGGCAAGAGATAGGAAATACGTTAAACTAGAAAAAAATTATCTGTTTTAGAGATCGATTTATTAGCGTTTTGTTTTTTAGAAAAAATCCACAGCTTACTAGAAATTTGCTAAAAGCAGAGATAAACGTCTTTAAAGCCGAACTTATAATAAGAGAAAATGCTAAGGAAGCCAAAGAATGGATATTAAAATAATTTGACGTAGAATGAAAATATATTTTTGCAATTGTTTGTTTGTTTTTATACAGAGATAAAATGTAATCACAATTCCTTTAAATGAGACGCATACTTGATTTTGATGCTATCGAATAGTTTGTTTAAAAATTCTTCCGGCGGTGTAAGGTTTTATGGTATATAAATAGTTAGCCTGTTGTGTTCTAAAGCAAAGAATTATTAACAGCTATGGTTAATTTAAAAAATTAACAAATAGCAGTCAAATGTTTTTCGTTAAGTAAGTTTGTTAAAACAAAAAACAAACTTACGTTTTCATTAAATTTTATTTATTTATTAAAAAATCAGTCTTTGGTAAGGTAACAATGAAAATGCCAGCCACGATATGAATTTGGTATAATTTGTCTATACTGCCATAAAACATCTTGTACAGTTTTGTCAAGCGAATAGTAAATTTCAAGTAAAATTTCTTTTTTTACGTTCTTTCACGCTCTCAACAGCTTTATTTACAAATTAGCAGATTTTTATATTCTTATTCTGAAGCATCTAGCTATTCTACAATGGTAATGACATCGGGGTGGGATTTTAGTTGTTGGCAGTGAAGACCGAAGGCTATTTCAACGATTACCGGTGATCGTCTGTTGTTTTCTGCGGGTTTTGTTTTGTAGCTTGGGAACGGAACATTGGTCGCGTCGGTCGTATCGAGATGAGAGTTTGACTATTGTAAATGATTCAACACCGTGCATTAAGTGAACTGTAAAACATCGATCCTCTTTTGTTTTATTTGTTTTATCAGTGATAAAACAGATCGCAATGTTAGAGGCTATGTCACAACTCGTAATAAATTTGACAAATGTAAACTGCGTTAATAATAAATACATCAAAACTAGAACGTTTTAAATACTAATGCATGGATGAGAAAATGTTCATAATTATGAGTTTGATCATTAAGTCCATATATTTTCAAAGAAAAAGCAGTAAGTTTATTACTTAAAATTATTCTTGTCGGATGATGTTCTGCAAATTGTATATTGCAGCAGTACCTCTATTTTCTTTTAGATTGATATTTTTCTTATTACTAAAAGTTTGTTAATGAATTTGCGCTTTTAAAATAAAATATTCCTTTTTAGTTTATTACATTTTATTTACTTCACA
>VTPC01003978.1:0-33571 GCA_011009095.1 Ignelater luminosus
AAAAAAAGTTAATGACAGTTCTAATTTCATTTTTCTCCATAATTTAAAAATCACGAAATACAAGTGCATCAACGGTTATCAAAAGTGACCTATACGACAGACCAATTTTATTTTTTTATGAACAATTGAAATACCAACCTACTTGATGATGCAAAATAAATTGAATTACGGCCGTCACCTGTGGGCAATTTTTTTTTATAAAAAGATATCGGAATGAAGTTTTTTCAGTTTAACTTTTTTTTTAAATATGTAGGTGTGTTCACTCAAAACTAATAAATACAGAATCAACAACTTTGTTAGACACCCTACAACATTACAACCTGAAAAAATATAGGTTGCTTTTTTATTGAACTGTTAAAAATACTAATCCAAATAAAATGTGAAATTTCTCAACCTATGTAGACATTAAAAGCTTGCCTGGCATATTTTTTATTTGTGGCGACCCGCATTAGCTTCAATCGGCATATTTTTTAAAATGAGATAGAACTTTTTTCCTTTAGAAACGGCTTACAAAATTAATTTAGTACAGTTTTCCTCCAGGTTGTAGTTAATATTATCCTTATCATCAATACCGCTAATCGTAAGTACAGTATATGAAATGATTAGCTTTCTTTAAAAAAAAACCTTTTTTTTTATCTTGCATCGTATTATAAGGTGCACTGCTATGGTTGACAGACAAAAATTTACCTCACATCATGCTCTTGATATTAGAGACTAATTGAGGTTATTCTTATTAGTGTAACAGTTGAAATGAATTTTTCTTAATTCCACTACACCAGTGATGGGTATTATCTAGATACAAAGTATCTAGATACGATAATTATATCTTGTATCGAAATCTAGATACAATTCTGAAAATGAATCTTGTATCTGTAACTAGATACATTATAGATGTATCTTTAATGGCAGATGTATCTTTAGTTAGATAATTAGAAAATTTCGTAGTTTTGTGAACAGTGTAACTTTTAGACCTGCCCTTGTCATCCCTTTCCAGGTAAAGATAGTTTATGGCAATAATTTTGTAAATTCTCTTCATAAACACATCTTAACAAAAATTTACTTTTTAATTTAGTTTGTCGTTTAGAAATTTCTAGTTTCCTTGAAGTGAGCTATATTCAGTGATGGGTATTGTATCTGAATCTAGATATAATTATGAAAATGTATCTTGTATCTGTTACTAGACGCAATAAACATTTGTTTATCTATATCTGTATCTAGATAAAATATTATTGTATCTTACCCATCACTGCACTACACAATTGATTTTGTAAAGGACTTCTAAGAATTTTCTTCTTATGGTATTTATAAGAACAGTTTCATCGGTAATTTTTTGAATATATTTTGATATTTTTCTTACTATACAGGGTGTATCCGAAATAGCTGATGATATTTACAGTACGTTATTCTGTGTCTAAAAATAAACAGAAAATCCATATGTTAATTTGCTGTTAACTGCGTAATTTTCAAGATATCGGCTGTTAAAACTTTTTAAACTTGGCAACGCTGCTTGGTTAAAAAGATAAAAATTGATAGTATGACTATAACTTATAATGTTTTCATTAAGTCGTAACCATATGATTAGGATTTGTACTTCCTGCCTGTAGTCGAAATCTTGACTTTTTATTAGCATCGTTTTATTGCTGGATTGAAGATCGTTTTTAAAATGCAACAATGCTTCCAAAATACCTAGCTGTGTCTTATGAAACAGATTTTTGTGTTAAATAAAAGGAATAAAGTAAAACACTAATCAACATTTCTATTGTTGCAGTTATTACAATTTAGGAGTTGAGATTTTTTTTAACGAATTCATCAGATGTTTAATATTGTGGTACATTATATGGTTTTGGTCTAATGTATGTTTTACTATACCTGTGTTTGGTTTTCCTGTTCTTATAGATCTTTTGTGTTCTGCTATTCTGGTTTTCAATTGTCTGGTTGTGGATCCGTAATAATAAGTTTGTATTTGGTTTGCTATTCAGTGCTGTCTTTTTAATTTGTGTAAATGTTCTGTTTTAGTTTGTTATTCGTTCTATAGACTATTGTGATTTTCTTTTCTTGTTGCGGTGTTCCGTTTTTAATCTTTTTTTCTATTTTTTGTGAAAGTTCTTGTAACGATCACTTTTTGCGCTCGTTACATATTGTTTAGTTAGCCCTTCTGTTTCTGTGATCTAGAAGTTTTTGGTAGTCGTTTCTCTTGTTGGAGAGGATTTTTCTTTGTATTTGGTATTTGAGATTGCACGGATATCTTGGTTATCTTTTACTAGCTTCTGTAAATTATTGATATCAGTCAGCGGCTTGACAAAATTTTTAATTATTTGTTAATGAAAGCGGGACACAAGGTATAACTGTTTTCATTTCATTTTATTTTCTTATTGTAGAGAAATGAACTTACAGCTGTTTGTTGGTACTGCTGATTAGTTACTATCAATTTTAGATCCGGTTAGCAAATTGGTCTCTTGTCATTTAAATGTATGATTGATTAGTTGTAGTTTAGGAGTTTGCTTAGTAATACATTTCAAATTTTTCTTACGCTTTAACATGTGGAATTTGTGAATGAGTAAACAGATGATACTAGGCGATGTTAATTCATTTACTTCTTTCTGGTCGTTTGATGTTATCTCAAACGGGAATTTATTTCATGTGGTTTAATTATGTCATGATTAGGATTTAGATCAAATTATAAATTTTTATCGTACTGACTCACTTGTGAACTCTGTTGGTTTCTGCTCATTTGTTTGACTAGTAATTATAACTACGCGTTATGTTTTAGGTGTTTGCAAACTTGAAATTTCCTCTTTTCTTTTTTGATATATTTTACTTCTTGGTTTATTTGATTATTTTCACTTGAACAAAAATCTTTGTTATTCATCTCTCCAACAGGAATATTTAAAAACTTTTTAGTCGGGACAGTTCATTGGGGAACTTTGTGTTAATTTTTCTAGTATGTACGTGGACTTTTGTCATTGGCTAACCGAGTGGCAGTCATTTATCGAATTTTTTCTTGTTCGTCCGGGATTCATTCGAACGTCAGTGACAACAGAAGACGTTGAGGTTGTGCTAGTGAGGTATAAGAAATCAAGTGGTGGTAGACTCTTTGAAGTTTTTTTATGTAAAGCCTCGGTAGTTTGAGGGTAAGTTTTACTTCTTCTCGGTATATTGGCTGATCGAATGCAAGTTAAATTTATATTTAGCTTCAACCTACCCCTCAAAGTTAACTTATTTGGAATCTGCGAGGATACCTCTGCTCTTGAAGTTCAAACCACCACGTGTTTGGAATTTTTTGATGTACACAACCACTCTGTGGATTTATCCACATCATTTATTGTATCTAGCGGCAACCAAATGATATTTATTTCACCACATGCCCAGGCTGAATACAATTAAAAGCAGATGGTGATCCAATCTTCTTCATTATCAGATTTTTATTATGTCAATTTTTTATCATTGTTTGTCATTCATTTCGGAAGACGTAAGATCTTGAGAGGGTTTGTTTGCGCGTAATAAATTTTGTTACGGCATGATATACTTCATGGAACAAGGGCCCGTTAATCAATGAAGGAACCCTACTTCTTAAGCTACGTTTCTTAGGTTTTTGTGTAAAATTCTTCTTCATTACTGTGCTTACATTCACTTATAGAATTTTGTTCTTAAATTTAAATATTGCTAATTACCTATTTGGTATTTTTATTAAATTGTATTATAAAACTTTTCCGAATTTTTAGAAAATTTCAATATCGCCAGTCTTGACAGATTCTATGAGAGATGTGAGTTTATAAGACTCTCAGATTTTACTTAAAAATGAGTTTTATATTTTCGCATAAGATTTAATGTTATTATTTGAATGCTATTTAGTATTAGTATATTGTTATCTGCAAAAGTTATTATTTATTTAAAATTTAAAATCATTAAGTTTTGTTGATGGTGATTTTTATTTAGAAAGTACTTGGATTTTGTACATTGTTTATTGTATAACTATGTCCAGAAAGTAAGTTTATTTTCTATTTCCCGCCATTGCAGCAATGCGATCGCAGTTCCGCGCATGCGCGGCAATGACCTTGTATCGTTACTAAGCGATTGACGCCATTTTGAGTTAGTTATCTGCTGATTTCGTGTCACAGTGCTTGTTTATAATGGCGAAGGTAATTGAAAATTCCGCCGACTGCGAGATTAGATCAGTGATTCGGTTTCTCAATGCGAAAAATTTGAAACCAGTGGACATTCATCAACAGCTCTCTGAGGTGTATGGACAGAATGTAATGAGTTATTCTATGGTTGTGATATGGGTAAAAAAATTCAACAATTGCCGTGTAAACGTGCACGATGAAGGAAGAAGTGGACGTCCATCATTGGTTAATGATGAACTTGTTCATGCAGTGAATGAAAAAATTAGAGGAAACCGTAAGTTTACGATTTCTCTTCTTTCTATGGAATTTCCCCTAATTTCACGATCCCTTCTTCATGAAATTGTTCATGACAAACTGGGATATCGAAAGCTTTGTGCACGCTTGGTACCGAAAACTCTTACCGAGGATCACAAGAAAAAAACGCCTAGGTGCTGCTCTTGAATTTTTGACTCGTTATCACATTGACGAGGACCATTTCCTTAACAGTATAGTGACTGGGGACGAGACTTGGGTAGCCTATGAGACACATGAGACAAAACGGCAATCGATGGAATGGAGGCACACATCGTCACCAGCAAAGACAACATCGAAGCCGAATTTGACAACCCGGGAAATCATGTGCACAGTGTTTTGGGACAGATGTGGTGTTCTTTTAGTGGACTTTCCACCACGAAGCCAAACAATTACCGCTATTGCTTACTGTGATACGCTAAGGAAACTGCGTCGTGCAATTTAGAATAAGCACCGTGGAAAGCTCACTAGCGGCATTTTGTTGATTCATGACAATGCTCGCCCCCACACTGCAAACCTCACACAGCAACTTTTGACTCAATTTGGATGGGAACAATTTGACCACCCACCGTATAGTCCGGACCTTGCTCCCCGTGACTTCTTCCTGTTTTTAAGCCTAAAATCAAACCTCGCTGGCAAGAAATTCAATGACGACGATGAGATTAAAGAACATGTTGCAACTTGGTTACAGTCACAGGCGTCAACGTTTTATGACGAAGGAATACAAAAATTAGTGCCACGCTACGATAAATGCTTACAAAATGGTGGTAGCTATGTTGACTAATAGTTTTAAGTCTACAGATTCTTTTGCAATAAATTATTTTTCCTAATATACATTTGTTTTATTTTACCAGTAAAAATGAACTTACTTTCTGGACATAGTGATATATTATATAACTTCCTTATCCTACGCTCAAGACCACCTTCTGAAACTAACCGGCCTAAGACCAAAAAGAGTAATAGTGTTACTTTAGTTATTCTGGATCATGTGTTGTTGTCGTTGTTATTGCTGTTATGTTTTGCTTGGTTTATATAATTGTCTATTATTCTGTTCGAGTAGTTGTTAGATTTTAGGATATTTCGCAATTTGCCTATATAAATATCCCAATATCAAAAGAAAGCATAACGGCATAACAACAACAATAGACACACGAAAGCAAGATCAAAACAAAAATTTAATAATTTAATATTTTAATCCATTTAATTTGTAGTTAATGTTTTTAGAGATTAATTCTAATGTGCAAAAATTTAAAATAAATAATTAAAATAAGCCGTTTCCTTGGTAACAGTAAGACATCAGTTTTAATTAATTCTTAATCACAGTTGCAGAAACTTTCCAACTTTACGGTAAAACGCTACTTTCCAGCCTAGAAATGATCTAGAAGCAACTGATCTCCAGAGCGATAACAAAAACAATTCTTATACTATAAGAATTGGTAATTTTTACTTCCATTCTTAAACGCTTGGTACTGCTAGTTATTATACTTCAGGACAATCTAAAATTTCAAAGCAAATTTTTTAATTTTAAATATGTAGCAAAACCCCAATAAAACAGGACCAAAGAAACATGAAAATTGATCAAAAGATGAATATCTTCTCTAGTTCGTAATAATAAGGAAAAATTGAAAATAAGCCTTCCGGTACTTCTGTCATTAATCTGTCATTTGTGTATTCATCTAAAATGAAACGCTCAAAACGCTGCATACTCTTTAAAATGTCACTTTTGTTATATTAAAAAGATACCATCTAGAAAACTCTATCAATCGAAAAGCTATTTTAAAATTGCCTGTTTGAACTACTTGAGAAGTTTTGAAAACTTTACTAGTAACCGATCGAACATAAAACTTAACTTATTTAGCTTACTACTTGTTCCTTATTATGATCAAAATCCTATTTCTCACTAACATAGCCTCTGGACGTAACTTTTCCGATTTCCAAGCATTAGCTAACATGATGTGAGTAGCTTTAAATTGTCAAGAAATAAAACTCCAATTTCACTCCAGACAAAGTACTTACTTTCGATCATTCCATCTAGATAAAAAAATGTTCAAGTTTAAAAAACAAGGAAGGAAAACAGCTCATTATCCACAAACAGAAAAGAGGAAAAAGAGTAAAAATCGCCGCGCCTCATAGTTAACGCAGAGAAGAGAATTTACGTTCGCGTTTTTTTTCAGCGGAGTTGTTCTACCCTCCGACACGTACTACAAGTAAGATTAGTAGGACTGTTATATTTTTTTGCTAATGCCCTAAAGCAACAGTCTAAATGGGTTTTTCGTGCCTTCTGGCTGATTTATGCTTTACAGGAAAAATTTTCTTTAATTTCTACTGAAATTGCCCGAGATTATTCTAGTGGTTGAAGCTGTAAAAACAAAATTTTTTCCGTCTCTTTTTATTTACTACCTCCTAGAAATTAAGATTAAAATTTGAAATTTATCATTGTGACATTTAATCCGAAAACGTGCGTCTCCGCAGGGATATAAAACGCCATATTGAACAAGTTAATTTTTATTAAATTCAAACAAGAAATACAAAAAGAGAAATAAACAACGTGTGAGGCTTTGCTATATGGTATATTCAAGTAATAATAGGAAATTATTGTCGTTATACACTGCTACAGCAATATTGTAACTTAATGAAGCAATGTGCAGTGGAGGTGCATTTTAATTACCATACGTGCATGACCCATAAACTTAATTAAACGAGGCAAAATGTGCATTCAGTTTCATTGGTTAAATCGTTACACGAGATCATAAAATGTAATTTACTTGTCAAAATCGTTGCGTTAAATTAAGATATCTTAGTATTTATTCTGCTTGGTTTTGTGGTTGCTTCGAAACAAAAACGATAAAAATAATTTATGTACAGAGATATGAAAATACGGGGGCACCCTTAATAAAATTTTCTATTTTGAGACATAAAATCCGTAATAAAAATTACAATGTTGTTTATTGTTGTTATAAAAACGGATTTATTTATGAAAATAAAATTCTTTAGTTTAATTAAATATGTTTTTTCCTTCTTTGTTAAATTGAAGCTAATTAAATTCGTGATCGTTAAAGTACTAGTAGTCGTATTTATGGAACAAGATAAAATTTATTTTTACCGATAATATGCAAATAGTCTTTGGTTACTTTTTGAATTCTTTTTTCTTTTGGTATAAATGTGCAACTAAGTCAATTAATTAGCTCATGTTATATTGATGTTAGGTTTGTTATTTTAATGTATGTACACAATTATTCAGGATTCCAGCGAACCACATCGTTACACTAATTGACTAAATAACGGGTGAATAATAGAGCTAATTTCTATACGAATCAATCACTGCGATTTGCATGGTTATTTTATACGTCTCACTGGTTTATACTTCTATAAACAATTTCACTCATGAATAAAACATTATACTGTCCTTAAACGATCGTTATTATTCTATTCATAGTCATATGAGATTAACATTTATGGTATTTGCTAAAACAATTTCTAATTTGGATTGTTTAGAATTTGATTTCCTATCAGTACTAGTAGGTTTTCAAATTGTAATTAATCATACAGCGATTAAATATGATAACTATATCAATAACTGCAAATTGACTCCGTGTATATATTGCTGTGGATGTTTACAAAATAGACAAAATTTGTAAAAAATAACAAAAATTCACTTATTAGATTTACGATTATTATGACAACAAGAAACAATTATGTTAAATTCTGCTTACATAATAAGTATTAGTACTGTGGGATTGAAAACGATTTTATTAAACGTTGTAAGTATAATATCAAGAGGCGAGAAAATTAATAGTTTTCCACTTTTTATCAAAAAACTTCTTTTCAAATGAATGGTTCTAAAAAAAGATGACATATCTTTTCGTACTAGAAACTAATTTTATTTGAACCAAACGAACTGAACTGATAAAATAACAAAATTCAGCTTTTATTCAAATCTGGTCAACAAAAAGCTTATGCATTCAAAAAGTGCTGACTGTTATTTCAGCAGCGTATTTTGTGTTGGAAGGAAAACTCACGCGGTGGCCAACAAGCAATAATTCCAAATGCTTGTCTTTTACTTTTTTTTCAGAAATAGCTTAGCTGCAGGAAGAACATGAAAAGAAGCTTCTTTTCATGCCGTTATTAAATTTATTCTCTAAGCGTAAAAATAAAAGTTGTCTTCGAAATATTTCATAAATATATATTATATTCAAAATATAACAAAAAGGGAGTGAAAGGATAACAGTGGTGGAAAGTATAATAAATCACTATGATATAGGAATATGAGAATGGATTACTCGTCTGAATGCGGGGTATTGTTATCTGAATGCATTCCTTGTACTCCGCGTTATATATCAAAATAGACGAGGCGTATCAAAATATTATTTTTTAAAATAAATGACAAGAGGTGTTATTGTAAATCATATAACCGATTTATAGGAGATTTTATATGTCATAAACGAAATCTCAAACGCCCATTTTATGTGTGATTCTTTTTTAGTAAAACCGATTGAAGTATTTGTTGCAACATTACAACACATGACATGCGTTAACAGATGCTTAACTGATTTTCCATTTCCTGAATTTGGTAAACATAATATATTTCAGTACAAATTACAACTGTGAAATTTAAATTTTTTTTTGATAGTTTGATAAATGAAATTAACAGGTTAAACGCCTATAAGAAATAATTAAATCTGTCCCTCAAATTTCGACTCTAAAATAAAAAAAAATGTAAATGGGCCACTGACTGATTTCTCAACTTTAATTAATTTTCTTTTAAAAACATAAATACAATAAAAATATTTTAAAAAATTCTTATCGAGAATTTCATCAGCTGCTACCCTGAATACTTAATTTACAAGAAGGTTCAGTTTCAGATTCTGGCTAGATCTTCAGAAAAGCCTTGAGAGTTTTATTTATTTATTTTGCACTGTCTAACTTGTACTAACTTAGGAACTCAGTTTCTTACTGGAATGTTAATTTCTTACTAGAGACTCGTAACTAGCTGTGAATGTTTCTTCTTTCCTATATAACAGAGTTCATTTTGAGATTTTGTTAATAATAAAATAATATTGACGTTCAGAAATTGTACAGTGTTGATATCAGTGTATGTTGACACATTTTAAACAAAATTTATACCAATCAAAAAGAATTATCTCTAAGGTTTGATGCACATGCAGAATGGTACATTGTTTCATCATCTCATTTCTCGTGTTTGTTCTAAATCAGCCTTTTCTATGAGACCAAGTTTTCACATCTAAAATGTATATTAGAGAAGATTAATTTATCAGAACCTCTTAAATCTTGTGAAAATTAATCAACGTTAGTGATGATCACCAAGTCCTTTCGAAATAGGATATTGCAGTAACGAGTTGTTGTAAATTGTAAATCCAACAAAATATCTGAATTTAGGAGTTGAGGAGTCAAGTGTAAGAATTTCAAAGCATCCAATTGTCTTTGCAAATTTCGACATCTTTAATAATTCTTTTTCTTTTTTCACAGTTGCTTGAGTACTTAATTGACAATTGCATATCTTCTGCTGCTAACCTTTCATTATCTGCTAATAATCTTTTAACCAATTCTTTTTGTTTAACTCAGAATCTGGTAAATGACAAAATTTGCTGTGAAGAAATTCAATGCAAGGCAAAAAAGGTCAAAAGATCTATAAGATAACAAAAAATATTCTGAGGGCATAATCTATGTATTAAAAGGTGAATGCAGTTCTAAATTATGTTAGCCATGATGATGTCCAATCTCCGATGGGAGACATTTTGGTCATCTTTCGGTTTTTATTATTTTTTTGCATTCATTTTTAGTTTAACAATTTTTTATTAGTGAATTTTTTTCATTTACTGGTAAGATGTAATAAATCAGTGGACGTAGTTCATCTTATACAAGCCTGTTATTTCGTTACCCAATCAATTTGACGTTAGAAGGGGTATGTTCCAGGTTCAAGCTAGCGGTGGTTCAAAATTCCAAGTGAAATGCTTCAAGAGACATTACAACATTTTTATTATTTATATTCCCTCTCTTATGGCAGTGAGCAATTGGTGATTTTGATGACCAAGACGGATATAAAAGAGATTATATTCATAAATACTTAAAAAACAGTGTCGCGTTGTGAAACAATTTAAGAACAATGTGATTGAATTGTATTGAGACCAACAGACAAAATAATTTCAGAGAGAAAAAAGTGATTCTGTCTAGATGCACCAGAAGAGTCAAAAGAGTTCAGCGGTGTTCAAAAGCTGCAATTATCCTAGTAACATACAGAAATGCTACGGATATCACAGAATAGCTAGTCCAATCTAAAAAACCGCTCTTCAGTCTCATTACCCAAAATTCCAGATCAGAAAGTCATAATTGGAGGCAACTTGACATTTTTACTATTCTTCTACCGTTATTTCCACCTAATATCATACATTCAATGTAACTGCTTGATGTCTCTGTTTCTGTACTTACAAAGAAAAACGGACAGACATTTTGGACACATGGAACAAAGAGAGCAGGTCTAGGGAATCCATTCATAAAGAAAACTTCCTTAACCTTTTAGTTAGGCTGTGGGCTGAGTTTAATCCAAAGATTAGTCAAAATCTTATCTCAGGCTTCCGGACAACTTATTGGTTGTTTTAGTCCTTTTGAATCAAATGAAGCATTGAGAATAAACAGGAAACTGTTGTCCGTAAGAGTGGCAAAACGTGTGAAGCCTGCACTACAGCAATTTCAGACAATAAGACAAAAGGAGCAGATCTGGTAAATCCATTTCAAAACAAATTTTTTCTAGTATTTTAGTTAAGCTGTGGGCTGCGTTAAGGCCCAATATTAGTCAGAACCTCATCTCAAGCTTTCAAGCAACTAACTTTTGTCTTTTCGAGTCAAATGAAGCATTGAGAATAAACAGAAGAATGTTGGCCCGTAAGAGTTGCAAAACTTGCGAATTCTGGCAAACGAACCATCGCCGGGCCTGCACTACACTAATGTGAAAAACCCAAATCAGAACAGAAAAAAAGCGCAGCATTTGAGAAAAGCTTCACGTTCACAGCCACAACTCACACTATCGAGTATATAAAACGGTTAACTAGAAAAGCAATAAATTGCCTGTGTTGTGTGCAAGCGTTGCATATATGAATTCTGTGATAAAGAAATTGATGATCCCTTTTACTTAAAGATACGGATTTCATGTCTGTCTGAAACATAGTTTGTTCTTATTCATTATTTCCATTTAATTTACGTTTATATCAAAGAAAGCCTGAAACATAGTCTACTGGAATTCAAAGCGCAACATAGATAAAACATTGTTGTCTCTGTCATTTTTGAAGATTTTTTTTCTTATATAGTGCTAAAGTTAGTTACTTTCAAAGGTTCATTCACGTTATTGGATCATCAACATTTTACAACCAGATTTGCAGGCGGTTAGAATTGATAATAATATACATATCTATCAAACTAAGCACTAGTTGGAAGCTTTGGGCATGAGTTAAGAGTGGAAGTAATAAACGTAGCTTATGCTACCCAAATTATAGTATGTTAGGGAAGCAACCTCAAGTGAACCAAAATCTTTTGCTTTTTGATGTTCACCTTACGACCATTGAGAAATCAGTATTTAAAAAACTGAGATAATATGTCTTTAAGCCAGTCGTAATTAACGAATTGGTCGTAACATACATACTAATTTTGACGCCCAACGTGCGGGGCTGTTTTGTCATGTGTTTGCTTGTTTGAAGCGCTAAACTTCTATTAATTTTGTCGCCCCCGTCTGTTTGGTTGTTTGTAGGGTCAAAATTCTACTAATTTTGACATCCAACGTGTGGGACATTTTGGCCATTTGGCCATTTCTTGTCACTTTGCTTGGCTGCACGCCAAAAGTTTATTAATCTTGTCACCAACGTGTATAACAATTTATTGTTGACCTTATTTTCGTTTTTCTTTCCGTAAAGCTGGTGAAGTCTCTTTATCTCTCCGCGGTACGCGTCGCGGTTTATCGATATTTTCCTCACACTACAATCTCTTCTCTTGTTTTTAAGCAAAGATCTTGGTGCAAGTTTTTGGTAGATATAGACAAGATCCATCAAGGATTTTTTCCCTTCTGGGTTTGGGTTTTGTTCCTTCTTTTCTACTTCTTCTAGCACATAGGAGCACGATCCCCCCAAAAGATTTTCCATCCCAGGATTATAGTTCAATTCCAGATTCTTCTCTTTACTGGTTTTGAAACCTTTTTTTTCTACCGTCTTTTCTGGTCCCGTTTTGCTGCCTGGACCCCGAAGAATGTGGGACGCCATTGTCTTCTCTCGATATCTTTCTCTTCCACTATAATAGGTGGAATTCATCTTTCTTGTTTCTTCCGTACTCCTACACTCCAAGATGGTGTATCGATTAAGTGTGGAGAAGTTCTCCAAAGAAGAGCTCATTTACGAACTCACTATTCGAGGTTATCCTACAGGTCAAAGTATTATCGCCTTCCGGAAAGCCCTTTGGGAGGCTCTCGCTAAAGAAACAGATGGTGAAACTCTTCCTCGACTTATTTATCCGTATACCTTTGATGAAGATGTCATCGCTGTAACTGCTGGTATCGCAACTCTCCGTGTCGAGATCCGTCATATGAATGCTACAACTTCCTTACTAACGCTTGAATCTTACCTTATGTATTTATTAGGTCGTGTTGACAACATCGTCGCTAGCAATACCGAGGAAAACTCCAAGAAAGAAGAATTAACTACCGTTATTGCCACTCTGTTGTCTTCTTATCAGATCGTAGATGATATCGACCCGGTGGTAGAAACCATCGTTCCTGCTTCCGTCAGTAAAGATAGCTCTTCGACTCCCGCTGTCGTCCCTACTGCTTCCAGTAGTATTTCTGCAGGTCATATACTTTCTGGTCAGGTTTTCTGTAAAGTAATGCCTGTTTTGAAATGGGGACTTAAATTTTCTGGTAAAAAGAACCAGAGTATTATCGTCTTCCTAGAACGTGTTAGGGAGCTTTAAGTTGCTCGTAACATTACCGCTGACCAACTGTTTATGAAAGCTTTTGACCTCTTATCAGGAAAAACTTTGATCTGGAACCGAGCTTATCGAGACCTTGTAAAGAATTGGTCCGAACTCGAGATTGCCTTACGCAACGAATTCCTCCCCACCGATTATGTGGCGGCAATGCGCAACATGTTTAGTCGTCTCAAAGAGTCCATTTCCAAGGAGAAACAACTCTTCATTATAGAAATATCTCTGCATTCTACCAAACTCAGTTAGGTCTTACCAGAGTATTGTCCATCTAAGAACTGGTACAGTTAAGTCGTTTGATGGAACTGCCATCGATAATTATGTCCCGTCTACAAGGAAACGTAATGATCTTGAGCCCGATCGCAAAATAAACATCAAAGGCAAAAACGTATTCAGGAAGCAAATACTGTTAAGCGTCGACTTACAACGAAGCAAGTAGTACTGATATTTGTAACATAAGCAAAATCTCAGATATGTATGCTTCATGATTTATTCGTGAAAACCAAAGATTGTAGCAAAAACGTTCTACTTTTTGCCATCATTAGTGATTATAAATTAACCAAGTCAGGCATTAGTTTACTTTGGGTTCGTAATGAAATAATAATATAGAAATAATACAGAAACAATTAAAAGGACATTAACTAACCTTCTTTCTTTTGTCCGAAGACCAAAATCAAAACTCCACAAGATTAAAAGTTAATATAATTAGTTATTCAACAACAAATAATGGACAATTGGCAAAATTATGTTTCGAATAAATCTGTCAAACCGGTAAGAGTTTTTGGACTTTATTGTTGTTTTGTGGCTGAGGCTTCAGGTTGCGGTTCCCTGGTGACTTCAACTATTACCAACCCTGGTGGGTATTTTTGACGTGCAACTCATGGTATTCACACGGGATCCTCTACTTTACATCTCTCCAGGAGGATGACATCTTTTCTAAGATTTTTCCGCGTGAAAAATCTCAGAACCTTGGCCGGGGATCGAAATCTTTAAATTTTGATCTTGATTTTGATCTAGTTTATATGCAAAACCTTTACTTACTTTAAATTAGTTTGTATATCCTAACTCAAAACAATGATGACATCATTCATTAACCCTGCTTTAGGCAAAGGTTATGATCAAGAATATAAAGTCTTGCACAACAGAAAATAATGGAAATCTAAATAATACACGTGTTTAAATCAAACCGATGTTAGACAATAAGAATAAAAACTGCAAAGAAAATTTTATGTAGGAGTTTTATGTGCCGAAAATTACGAGTGTTTTGCACATACTTTGAAGAAAATCTTCAAATAATAAATTTTATTGCTTCGAGTTACGAGCTTGATAAAACTACTTTTTGGTCAAATCTTGAATTATTTAGATCTTAGATGATAGTTTGAAGTAAAACCTTTTATAAATAATTTATCTCTATTCAATACAAAAAACGATGTCGATAAATCAGCATATGCAACGTTAAATTAATTCATGTAAAGGTACCATGCAAATGTACTGCAATCCTTTCCCTAATCATAAATTGGAAATGTAAAGTCTGGTGGATAATAACACCTCTGGAATACATACAGAACCGGTTAAATGCAAAATTCTTCATTAATTATTGCAAATAACTAATTTAAAAAACCCTTGTGATTTGCGACATATCTAACTACTGCTGCAATTTTATTCTCATTAATCCGCCACATTTCCAACCATTTCCTTTTCGCTTCCACGTGCATTTATATAATTCGAGAAAACCCCCATGCATCACTCACTCGATGCATTCGCTGTCGGTTTTCATTTTCCTACAAAGCTTTACATTCAAATAAGGCTTATTCCGTCTGCTCATAAGATTATTCTTCACTAAAAGCGCATCTACGACCAGGCAAACAAATCTAAAATCGATTCCTTTTATAAAATGGAAATTACATTTGAATATAATTTACCTAAAATGCGAGTTTCCTCGAGTAAACCTTGAAAAAGGGTTTTTGTTTTATGTTAAGTTCCAACTTGAGGAAAAAAATGTTTTAATTTAATAACAAGAGAAGACGCGCAAGTTAATACAAAACGAAAATGTAACAACCCTTAAAGAGGATTTTATTTAAATTAGTTGTTTCTAGTTACATCCTGTACGGTCTCACGAGTCTTTGTCTAGACATCCGTAAAACTTCTTTAGCAACTGCACTTACAGAAAACTGCGTACATCCTTATTTCGGGTTTTAAATTTTTTATTCTTACTTTCAGACCCTGAATTAAAGATTTGAAGAAAAAAATCAAATCATTTCAAGTAGTACATAAAATAAACGTGACTGCTCATCATTTTGTCTCTTTAAATAGGCTATTTAAAATAATCTAGAAGTCTTGCATGGAGTGCAACTTCATTAACATTAAAATGCGGCTACCCTCTTCTAGAATTTTAAATCTTAAGAAATTTTAATTACAATAATAAAAATGCAAATGATTACGTGACAATTGCATGCACTGCAGGGCTTTTAAAAAGGAAAAATTCCGTATGCAGTAAGGTGAGAGGAAAATAAAATTCTTGTATTTCCTTTAAAAGCAATCGTAAATTTGCGTGCCTCGTCCACTTCATGTCTTTGTAATGTCTTTGATAGTGACATTCAACTGTGAAGTTGATACATTATACTGGCTGATACATAGTCTTATTGGAATTCGCTTTACCAAATAAGCTTGTTTATGTTGATTGACTTATAGAAAGCAAGCAGGAGATAAAGTAACGTTTGAATTGAAACGATAAATTTTTTGTTTTTAGATCTTTTTACGCATAACAAACGATTTGTTGTGGTTTAGTTGCCAGTTAATGCTAGAAATAACTCAAGCTGAATAATGTAGTTAGCGCTCAATTACAAATTAACATCATCCACTACGTTACTTTACTTTTTATTCAACTGCGTTGGCGGAATTATTTAGTAACTGTTTTTGTAGAAGCAACAAAAATGTAAAAAGAAAATTAAAAAGATAATTATCAAAATGTATTCTGCCGCTTTTTCTTTCATTTTTAATTATGTTGAAATTCTTTTCAAGTTTTAAAATCGTTTGTTTGCAATAAATTTTTCGTAATTATCTTTTTAGTACCCAAACGTTTACGCGCGTAATGAAACGAAACAGGAGCTTCGTTTAACACGTTTTTTTGTTCATCTTTATTATTAAAATAGTATTACTCTATCTTGGTAACATTTATGTAGTGTAATCACAAAATAATAAAAATTGAAGAGCAAAACTCGGATTAAAGGAAAAACACCTAATCATTAGACCTTTTATACTAATCTTCGTTTTTTAACTCTTCGCAAACATCCAGGATCTTGGAAAAATAAGTCTCCAACAATTCGACAGCTTCTTGCCTTGAGCTCCATCGGGTTTCATCAGGCGTTTTACCCCTTGGCCAGTAGCAGCAGTCAAAACGTCCCAACGATAGGTTGATGACGAGAAGAACAAATACATTTTCTCCACCGTCCCGAAAAAGGTAACAAATTCCTAAGTGACGGAAGCGGCGTGAACACCAACTAGGTTCAAAGAGTGGTTAGTGCATGCGACAAACTGGGCCTTGGGGTTAATTGTATTAATTCTCGCTTGAACTCCAGTATATATCCTAAACATAACAGCAGCATTATCGTAAGCTTGGCCTCTACAGTTTTTAATGTTGAGTCCATCTTGGTCGATTCTTTCCAAAATCATTTTCGCCTACTGTTCAGCGTTTTTACCTCTGGTCTCAATGAAATCAACAAAGGACTCTACTACAGCTGCCTTGGACCCTTCGATTTTCACATACCGCAGGATTTGGCTAGTTTGGTCCGTGCGGGAAACATCCGACGTGCTATCAAAAACGATGCAGAAATACTGCAATTTGCGCGAAGCAATCCGCCATAAACGCCCGGATTTGTGGAAGAACAAAAATTGGCTTTTGCACTATGATAACGCCCCTGCTCACACATCGTTGCTTGTGCGCGAATTTTTGGCCAAAAACAACACACTAATGATGCCGCAGCCACCATATTCCCCAGACCTGGCCCCCTGTGACTTTTTCTTGTTCCCGAAACTGAAGAGGCCCACGAAAGGACGACGCTACGCTACGATTGCGGAGATAAAGGCATCATCGAAGGAGGAACTGAACAAGATCACAAAAAATGATTTTTTGAAGTGCTTCGAGGATTGGAAAAAACGTTAGCACAAGTGTATAATATCTGATGGGGATTACTTTGAAGGGGACAAAATACATATTCATAAATAAATAAATAATTTAAAAAAAAAACACAAAATTCGCGATACTTTTTGAACAGACCTCGTATTTCTATACTACAAACTCGAATCAAAATCGAATGTCAAATATCGGATTTACATTATACTAGAATTGACTAGCAGCTTCGCGAACGAAACTCGAAAGAGAATTTAGAAAAAAAAAGTATAATGTAAAACGGGCTTTACATATTTAACTTTTTTTTTACATGTTTTTACGAACCAACGAAAGCTATCCTTGCAAACGCTTAAAATTTGTTAGCTACTGGAGCACCTAATAGGAATTAGGAGCGGGCACCAATACTTGCGAATGTTTACATGACTGGGACATGACAGGGGTGGCGGCGGCAAAATTGTTGCGAAAAGTTTACAACCACAACAGCAGACAAGGGGCGGCTTTGCTTTAATTATCTCGATTTTCAAGTTCAAAGTGATATTTATCAATTCTTGTGCTTTTGGAGCAGCTTAAGTGCATTTTATTTTAAAAGATGTCATAAATTTAACAACTTCTAACTTAACCTGCTTTATCCTAAACGTACCCAAATATTCTTTTAATTCGCATAAAATTTAATGTAAAATTGCCTCAGATGTAGGAAGCCACCCATAAATAAATAAATATTTTGAAAATTCTAAACCTTACACTTACTTTTTTAGTATTTGGAATGGAATTTATTCAAGTAACGCCAGTTCAGGAGATGCCTCTTCTCCTTCTCCTCTACCCCTCTCCTCAAAACCAACCAAAATTGATTTGAATCGCCCATAAGGTCACGTGACATTCTTTCATAAGATCATAGGCGGGTTGCATCTCGCTTTGAATTAGTTCTCATTTAGAGCGATCTTGATCCGTATTGCAGATGAAGCAATGCGACAAATCGTGTCTGTGGTAGAGCAAATGCTTCTTGGTACAGCACCAACCCAAATAAAAGTAATCTTTGCTGTTGTATCTATGTAGAGCAAGAAAACCAAAACGAAAAATTCCTTATTACATCCACTGTTTGAGTGCGAGGACGTTTGAGCTCTAGGTCGTTTGGACGCCAGCTGATTGCGTTCGAAATATCTATTTTTATTTCGGTTAGCAAGATACAAGAAAATAGAATGATATCAACATACAATAATAATAATAATTTTGAATGTAACTTAGTAAATTCAAAATAAAATTTTTTAGCCTAATTTGCCGACGACACTGACGCCCAAACATCCTCGCACACAAACAGCTAGCACCCAAACGTCTTGGCCCACGGAAAGCGATTCGGCACTATAAAACAATTTCTATGTTCCTCAAATAATAACTTCGATTTCGATCCAGCAAATCACCCTTACCCAAAACTCAACAAGATCTATGAAGGTCTGAATAGGAGATTCAAAGGCTTGATTTTGTCAGATAAACTGGTGACTATTGATGAAAGTCGGTCACTTCACAGAGGTCGCCTGGAATTGATAGGTGCAGTACATTCCTCTTAAGAAAGCTAGATTTAGCATAAAACATTCTTATTATGTGAATTACAAAGTGAACTATAGTCCTAGATAAAGATTCTAGTAATCTTCCAATGTCTTCACAAATGTCGTGATGCTGATGAAACCTTTATTGGATAAAGGTGATTGCCTGACAATGAACAGTTCAGACTCTTCAATTAGCAGGTTTCTTTGGTAAGAAATAAGACTGATGTTTATGAAACGTTAAGCGTATCACAAAAAGAACTATCCAAAGAGTTGAAGAATAAAAAATCGAAAACTAGAAAAATAATTGGTTTTTAGAAAGAAAGGTATCTGTAATGAACTGGAAGGGCAAGAAAGATATCTCCCTCATCTCTATTTGGATTACAAGCATACCATGGATGGTGTTCATCGATACGATATATTCGTATATTGTGCCCATACAAAGAGGATTGGAATTTATGTAAGGGACATTATAGCCTAGGTATGTAAAAGCATTCGGTTGCTTTTGCTCTTGATGCTAGACTTTCTGGATTTTAAGACGTTAGGATTACCTATACTTTCAGATTTTGCAAGGATTATGGCACCCTCTATAGTTTAAACCAAGGATGAAAGGTTGCAGTGCCCCTCGGTTCGTATAACGCCACACTCTAAGTGGCAACTCTTCTACCGATGTACATTGCTGAGATTTGCTTTCATGTCCTGTTGTTTTGTCTGTTATTGTATTATTCGTTTTTTAAACATGAAAGACAGATACTATCATTTGTTTCAATCTACAAATGAATAACTTCATGGTACGTTTATTAACGTTTTTATATGACTTTAATCTACAGTTAGAAGGTCAAAGGCTATTTGTACCGCATATGACATACGTACCAGTGTGACTTCAGTGATGACAATAAAATTAAATTCTTTAGGCAATTTATATAGCAATCGTTTTTACATTTTCCTACGTTGAGAAAAAGAGATGAACATCTAAAGTCAGCTAATTCTATTAAATATAATTAAAAATATATTGTACAAAGCGTCTTCAGTATGTATACCGCAACGCCGTTTTTTTCTACGGCCCTCTGATAGAGACTATGATGATAATTAGGTTTGGGAGTATTATCGAAGGAATGGGTAGGAATTTAATTCTAAGCTAATATGTCGCAGAGAACAGCGGATTCCCTTTTAAAGGTACACGACTGGAAAGTTTGTGTATTTACTCTAAAAATCCTCTTTCCAAAGGCTTCAGAAGAGCGAAAGGTTCAAGTGACTTTTACTTCGTAAGAAGGCAAAGTAGATATTATGTCCCAGTTGCAATCTTCTACCAAAGGGAGAAGCGATCCAAACCGAGAATTCTTCAACAGATGCTTCTTTTCCTTGCCCAGAGTTGTTCTGCTAACACGTAACTGTGAAAAAAAACTACTGAGTTTGTAAGCCAAGATAAATAAAATGAAGATTTTGCATGAATAAGGCAGAAGAATAGAAAGTTTTCAGAAGCTTTATCCTCCATTGCCCAGACCGGGCGAGTTTCCAGAATTGACAGAAGGAAAAACACCGTGTAATACTTAGTTGGTCACATTTTCGAATGAAGTTTTGGAAAACGCTAGAAACTGTCGGGTTGAAGAGTGTAAATTCTCAAGGGGGATTGCGTGACGTAGGAATCTATTGCTTTTTTGACAAAACCGGAACGAACATCGGTGACTATAACTTATCAGAAGAACCATTTGCGTTGTCAAAGGCACGTTCAATACTCAAAGCTTGACTTAAGGTCACTACTGGCATCGGTGTGCAATTGGAAGGTCAAACTGGTTTTTAATCAACAAGTTCAGAAGCGGATCTGTTAGTCAGACATCTTGTTCTGAGTAGTTCAACAGAAATTGAATAAATTGATCGGCAAGAACCATAAAGTGATTTTAAGCCACAAAACGGAAATGTACGCCAAAGAATTTAAAATCATTTAAGAGACTATCGAATTTCGATGGGGTAATGAAGTATTTACAGAGAAAACAGAGCTTAAATATGGAGGTAATAAGGTCTATGGAGACTCGGAGCTCTTTCGGTGAATAATTTTCTTTGGAAACGGAGTTATAATTGCACATTCTAAACAATCTAAGTCCAACTCTGTAATAAGTGTATTATAAATCCCATTTGGAAAGTCGTGCCCTAACATGATGCAATTGGCAAAAAATATTTAATTCTCTTAAGAATTATATTTGTCAGATTTTTCTAAGAATTCCTTTAGTTTACTTTTTTATTATTTTATAACAGTAAACGTGTCGGCATATCCAGACCTCTTGAGTTCGTCTGATAAGAATTAGAATAGCAACAAACATGTTCTTGGATTGTCACGAAATTGTAGAAAATGCTTGATAAAGAAGAAAAGTCAGTATCCTCAAAACCTATTTGAGGGGTTAAGTGTCGTAACGAAAAGTGAAACGCGGAATCGTATTTGAGGAGAGGCAAGTCAGTTGCCTGAAAACACGCAAAACGAACACACGATTGGCAGCCAAAAACTCTTCATGAGTATTATTATGGTTTGATATTATTTTTTTAAACATTCTAATTGTTTCTAGAATCTTCGTCTCTTAAAGAAACATAGTTAACGTTTTGTTTATTATTTTGTAGTAGTAAACGTACCGACATACGAGGGTCGTTTGAAAAGTCCGTGCAAAGTCAGAGAGATGGTCCTACTGGCGCATATTGAGGTTATGTTTAGTTAGTAGCATCTCTTGGAAGAATACACACCAAGTTTCAGCCAGATCGGTTTATTTCTTTGTGTTTGGCATTCGTTTGAATCGAGGAAGTCGAGTGATTTTCAAAAAAATGGACGAAAAAGAATTTTGTGTGTTGATTAAACATTACTTTATGAAAGGCAAAACGCCTCAGGAGACTAAAGAGAAGCTTGATAAACATTATGGTGACTCTGCACCTTCGATTAGAACAGTTTATAGGTGGTTTCAAAATTTTCGGAGTGACCATATGGGCACAAGTGACGCTGAACGTTCTGGACGCCCTGTTGGCAAGGAATAATCCTCATCGACTATCTGGAAAAGGGTAAAACTATTACAGGTGCATATTATTCATCGTTATTGGATCGTTTAAAAACCGAGCTGCAAGAAAAACGCCCACGATTGGCCCACAAAAAAAGTCCTTTTCCATCACGACAACGCACCAGCTCACGCCTCAGCAGTTGTGGTCGCAAAATTAATGAAAATAGGGTTCCAACTCGTTTCACATCCCCCCTATTCTCCAGACTTGGCTCCCTCGGACTACTATTTGTTCCCCAATTTGAAGAAATATTTGGCGGGAAAAAGATTTTATTCAAACGAGGAGGTGATTGCAGAAACGAATGGCTATTTTTCAGACTTGGACAAATCCTATTATTCAGAAGGGATCAACAAACTAGAGCAGCGTTGGACGAAGTGTATAAGCCTAAAAGGAGACTATGTTGAAAAATAAAAAAGGTTTACCCCAAACAATTAAGTAGTTTTTATTTTTGCACGGACTTTTCAAACGACCCTGGTAGTTAAGAATCTCGAATTCATCTGATAGGAACGTGGATAACACCAAACAGGTTTTTAGTTGAGTCGGTTTGAAATTGACAAAAAATATAAGATTTATCCAAAAGGCCAGAGTTTTGAAAATTTAGTAGAAAGAAATCTTTTAGCCTAAAATTAAGGTTTGGCAATTGTTATTTTCTCACTTTCGACAGTTTGGCTTCAGGACTATTCGGGTAAGTTCTTTATAGAATATCGATTTAAAAGAAGGGATTCTAGAAAAAAGACTGTCTGTGTACAGGATCTATCAAATTATAAATTCCGGACTGTCGAGTATCGTAAATTTCTAAACTGAAGTACAGGGTTGTTAACTTTTAGGAAACTTTGTAGGATAAGAAATTAAAACGTGATATCAACTAACTTTAAAATGCACCAAAGTAGTAATTAGGAATTTAAAAATATCCACGTTTCTTTAACAAACCTTATAAAATGCCAACTGTTTTTTTAAACCACCCTGTATTGTACTAAAATTGCTGCTTGCCAAAAGTCAATGGGATTTCACACTTGAAATATCTTAGAAGCAATTTTCTGCCGATCTGATTGTGGTTTCCATTCTTTTAATCGAAATTTCTCTTTAAATTATGTTCAAAGGTCTATTTTTCACTTTTTAAATGACATAAATCGAGAATTTCCAGGAAAATGTAACTCTTCTAATAAAAAATGTAGATTTAACACAACAAAATGAAAATTCTGACGTAAACAAGGTTATTTTTGCATAAACTCGCGAGTATACACTATCAAACTTACATTTGCTCTAGAAAAAGTAATTTGCACTGCAATATTGTTAACATTGTGTTCACGCAATATTTTCTACTTTACTCTACATAAAATGTAAAAACATCAACAATTTATTTTCCTTGGAGACCCAGACGGTTTTAATAAAACGCCATATTCTCCAGAGTGATTACTTGTGTGACCTCGTGGGAGGGATTATTAAAGTTCATCCTCAGTAAGGTGTCGACTACTAAAGTACTTGCAGCCACTTTAAACCAGACTATGCAGTATGTAACTAATGATTTAGCCGGTTTAGCGACCAGGAAGCCACCACGGCAATATTCTTCTCGGATATATTATCAAGTCTCTAAGGAAAATCCTATAAAAGGCGATTTTTTCCACCAGAACTTTCCTTTTATTTTTATCTATAAATGTCCTGACTTGCAGAAGCTTCATTGTGTTGTTCTAATAAATCAGCAAGTCTTTTTCGGCACGTTTATCCTCATTTTCCTGTCTGACATCGAACAATCTTTCGTTAGCTTCGTGACTGGCCTCCTGAGGACTGTGTGACGTTTTGTGTCGTCAGATGTGGTTCTATAGTCACTCCTGCTGTGTAAAGAAATTCTTGATGTTTCATTTACTTTTTTTCTCTTTATTACCCTTTTAAGCAGGACTGTATTAAGTTATTTCATTCAGAGGAAACTAAATTGGTCGTTTCCTTGTAAACATCTCAATAATATATTTGTATCCCCTTTGGAAATCTAGAATAGAATCAGAAAATTCCATTAGGCCTTTATGTATATGTAATCAAAGTTTAAGACCAAAGAGTCGAATCTGAAACTTACCACTTAGTAATACCGTAAGAAAGCTTGACCACAGGATTAACCCTATCCAACCCTCGTCACAAGTAAGTTACCACTGTGTTAAGAGAATTTATACACAGTTTCGGCTATCCCAGTGGGAGAAATAAAACAAGAAAATACATATGTTAAGGCATGTCGGTGAAAGAACTTTCTTGTTACCTACTTCCATCGAGATTTAGTTAAATCTTTTAAAATATAAAAAAATAAATTTTCACTTTTTATGTTGAAATGCTCACACATTAATGCTTTATCTGTACACAAGACATTCCCTTAATTGCCTTAGTTCGCAATTGGTATTTTATGGGCACACGGGCTGTAAACGCATAACTTAAGTACGTGTTCAGGAACTCAACAACGAGACCTCGCCAGGTTACAGTGCAATAAAGCAGGAACCAGAGGGCGAAATGAAATTGCGAGCCTACTGTTAACAATCCTTCGGTGTACTAAGGATGAGATATTTCCCCGTTCGGCCATTTCTAGCTGTCAAGAGGCAAAATATGTACTGCACTGCAGAATATAACATTGTTTTTCTTTTTTCAACCACCAAGTAGCAATAATTTTTTCGATTCTCATAGAAAAATTCTATTATCACGTTTGAAATCCGGTCTTGATAAATTTGTATCAAAAGCGTATACATTCCATCATTGATTTAACTCGTACGAAGAAAAGTTTATCGTATAATCTACTACCCTATTTCGTTTAAGCTATCTAACCTTTGAAGAAGATCCCCATTAAATCCCGAGTCAGGTGTAACAAATTCGCTATTAATTCCACCCTGCGGCGGCCTACATCGGCTTTTATTCAATATCCGCACGCTCCTGCTAGTTTCTTCCATATAACATTAAGTCAGTAATGGTTCCATCAATCGGGGGTGCAGGTGTTTCATATGATGACGTGAATTCAGCGAGAATAACCTAATATATATTAGGGTGTATGGCGAAGGTTGTTCCTGAACACTGTAAGCTTGATCCAGAATTTATCCCCAGGAAATTTATTGAACATCCATAAAGTTATATTGTTAAACCTGCTAAGATATATATTCCGTAATTTAGTTTAAAGCACTGATCATTGAAGGTTTCTCGAAAGTTGTTTTTCCATCCATCTGGTGCATACTAATGAAACCGGACTCGTCCTTCCTTAACCGAGTAACTGGATGTGAGGCGTATCCCATCAGGGAATAATCGGATGGGGTTGTTTCTAGTTTGATGGAGTGGTTGGCCTTATCAACTAAATTACTGTAGGTAATACAATTAACCCACTGTATCTGCCCTGCGTACACCGCAATCCGATTATGTTTTGCCCGGTGGCCTAATAAATTCTTATCTCGGCAAGATTTATATTGTGGAATTTTTTAATCAAATAAATCAAATTAAAATTTATATTTAAAACCTGCTAATAAAATTCTTATGAAGCCGATAATAAATCGTCGCATCGATTTGTTTTCACTATCCGCGTAACGACGCTCTCACAATGTTAGAGTCTGTAAGCGATTTTGCAATAAATCAAGCTTTATTTGTGCATCGTAAGGTATTTACATTAGTTTAAAAAAGGATAAGTTCTCGTATATTTCATTCTGAAGTAAGTTTTGGAAAAAATAAAAATAAAAAGGTAACGAAAAGAAGAACACCAAGCGAAACGTGCGCCATACATATAAAGGAATTTAATTTCACTTCAGTTCGAGTTATATGAAACATTGTCTGTTAAAAAGTCAAAGTAATTCAATTGCTTTCATAAGTTTTCCACAAAGTGGAAAGCTTCTTTTATTTCTTGTGCTATCAGTCAGGCTTACAATCGGAATCCGGAGCAGACGGGCTACGAATAAATTCTTCGGTCTCGGAATGCTTTGTCTTTGGGAAAAACCTCATTCGAGCAAGGAAATAAAAAATCTTTTATAATTTCCTTCTTGCGACTGAAAATATTGGTGATTGTAACCTACTTTAGCATCTTTTCCTTTTTTAAGTTTTAACCAGCTTTATGTTTAATTTTTCTCTTCTAGTCCTTCTTCTTGGTATATTTAAATGTTTTGCGTATACTAACACCTAGAAATATGAATTTCAAATACGTTCAACTTTATATAGTATTTGACCGTTTTTTATATGTAAATACTTTTTTAAGAAATGCAATTTCTTTTCTTTATTTTACAAACATATCTTCTTCATTTCAAAATTTGTTAAGACAAGTTGGAAGGCCATTTTAGAGTGGGGCGTTCGGAATGATTTTCCAAATTCAATTAGTCTTTTGTCAGCAAAAACTATGAGCCATAGAAGGTACATAATCACACTTAATGAGATTTAAAAGCGAAAAATTGTACTTAATGAGGCACGTGTGCAATCTTGACTTTCTTATCTACAATTCTTATGGCGCCCATTTGATGCGCAGACCAAACTGGACGTGTACATCGATTTCTAGCATTTAAATATGATGCTCCAATAACAATTTTACTTATCTTGCTCCAAAGATCTCTATAAATAAAATAATGAGTTAAGATATAAACATAAACATGACAAATGTCGTACATGATACTATAAAATTATAAGATATGAGTTTCCAAGAGTTTCATGTGTAGAGCTAGAAGAGGCAAATTCTCATTATTCTGGTAACTTGTCAATAATGCAAGTGCTGAAGAGTTAAAACAATAATCAGAAAGACCAAACAAGCTCGGAAGAAAATTCAGGAGCTTACAGGAATCGCAAGATTGCACGAACCTAAAGGTCTGCAAAAATGTATAGGCATGCGGGAACATAAAAACTTGCAAGAATTTAGAGACACGCAGAAACTCAAAAGCTCTGTAGAAACCTGGGCGACCATAACGATCTCTAAGGCTCTATCGTTTACAGAAGAAGAAACCAAGAAGACTATAAAAGAATGAAGAAGTCAACAATCAATTTCAGACCACAAGAAATATAAAAATCTAGATGCATACTGAGATATGATTAAATGTTCCTAGATCAAATAAATCCCTTAGTGTTACAGAAGCTTTACAGGAACTTTAAATTTGCAGATTTAGGCAGCTACCCGTTCTTTACCTACTTAAGAAAGAAACGAGCGTACTGAGATTGTTCTATTTGTCTTCAGTATGTTGGATGTTGGATGCTCAGCTAGTTTTTCTCTATCTTACTAAACGATTGAACAGCCTCAGGAACTGTTTAAAGGGCCAAAACCCTTCTGTCAAGTTGTGTCTTGGTTGAAGACTCTTCTCGAAATCACCAGCTAGAAGAGGATGGCAGACACCAAAGCATCTCAAAATTTGCGCCCAGCTCCTCCGTTTTCTTAACTCTACCACCAATTTTGAAATATCAAACTAACCAAGTGACGGCGGGTATCATCATATAAACGACAATCAAAGCAAAATGTGCTTCCATTCCTCAGCCCCCGTACAACACCTACATTTCTCACTGTCGGCCAATCTTCTTACATACAAACAAGCATTCATGCTGCTGTAGCAGTTTTAAAGCATAAAGATTTTATATTTGCTTAGAGCGAGGCCCCAACATCATTTTAGAATTATAAAAAAATCGTGGAAACTCTGATATCTTTAGTGATACCACCCGTCTTTTTTATATATCGGAAGGAAATTCACGGTGTCGAAACACAAGTAACTTGCCTTAGTGTAGTTTGGTGAAAAGAGAGAAAACCAAACACCAGGCCCAAGCACGATAAAGATATTTCCAAAGGCTGAGTACTTTCTCCATAAAATAAAAGATAAAATATATAGTTATGATATTTAACTATAATTGAATAAATCTACAAATGTTAAGTTAAGTTAAGAAAAAACAAAACATTCATATTGTATTGTTTCAGTGGTGATGATTATCTTAGTAATACAAAATAATAACCCTTGAAGACCTTCATAACAATATTAATAAGATTTTAAAAAAATGTGAATAACGATAAGGCAAAATATGTAGAAACTGGACCAAATTATGATAAAAATACAAAAATTATTACTTAAACTTTATTGGTTGAATTTCAATAGATTCTCTGATCCCATTAGAACAGATTTGTCAAGAAAGATAAAATGTAAATAACAATGACTATTACAAATAAAAACTTACTTTATAGTGAAGGTCAAGGTCAAACAATAACCTTACCATAAGATAAAAGGACTGAACCTTATTGATGTTCAAATAAATTTTAATTGAATAATACACACTTAAATGATCAATTCTAGCTTAAGCACCAATAAACAAGTATTCATTCAAGTGAATTTTTAATAAATGTCTTGTAATATATTCTGTGTACTAGATAAGGGACTATCTTGATACTAAATTCTGAATTGGGATGATCACCAGCAACGTAGAGGGATATTCCATAAACCAATTCTTCATAACAGATAGATAATTGAATTATAGTCCAATTATAAATCACGTATCAAGATGAGACCACGCCCTTGTAGTTGTATTAGCAGCGGAATTGCAGTCAATATGCTAATAAATGGATAAACAGCGAGAAAACGATAAATGATGGTACGGTAAAAATGGCAATCTAACAGAAATAATCAAGGATTAGGCAAAATAAAGCGGACACAAAAGCTGGTTTACCTGAAATTCCAATTGACGCGGCACAAAGAACGTATAGTTTGCAGCAAGAATTCGGTCGGATAGTGAAGGGTTCACGATGCACCCGAAGAGCTTGTAAAGTAACGCATGCGCCGTCATTTCCAACATAATACGCATTTCAATCACTAGATATCGCTAGGAGGATTAAATGAAAAGATAATTATTTGCTTCAAAACAAAACAGCTGATTTCTAAAAAATATTTAGAAAAGAATTTTTAGATAATCAAAAAAATTAATAAAAATAAGGAACCAGTCCATAAAAATCCAACATGAGAAAATTATTGAAAATAAAACAAAAGCATATCAAATTGAATATACACAAGGTGTGTCAAAAAAAGAAAAGATAAAATTGTTACATCGTAACACTGCATGTCTTGTAATGAGAAGATTCATTTCCAGTTGGGATCAATTTCATACTGAGCCTGAAAACACCTACCCTGTCACGTGCTCTTCAACCGACTATATCTTCCTCGATAAAGAGATCTTCGCCATCCAACTCTATACCCTTCTTACTTTATACTTCACCGTTTTTCTAAGAACATCTAGGTCCAAAGATAGGGTCTTCATAAGATCCTTCATCGTGTCTACTGACGTTGTGCGGCACACTCCAAGACACTAGTGCAAGCCTCTCACCCTCAATCCAACTTCGACCACCTTATCCTATACATCTACAAACCAGTGAATAACATCTGTATAGTTCTTTTCTCTAATCCCCATTCACTTTTGAAGAAGCTGCGCTGGGCACCTACATACTGCATCAGCCTATCTAGCTCTTAGTATTCGCACAGAAGCAGAAAAATCCATTCTTACATTTATTAAGTACATTTACGTATTTAACTCCTTGGACAGATCTTATTCCACGATAAGAACTTACAACAGGATGCAGGATGTCTATTGAAAGACACTTAGTAACCTTGTCTAAATACCGAGGACTAAAGTCCTCTATCTTGGTGTTTAAATTATCCTCGAAAATAAGCAGTGACATGAGTGGATCTAGTCCTAGGCAGGCAGGCTACTACCCCAAGAACTCAGTGGCTACTGTCCATAATGAAGTTCTATTGTAACTACAAAGATTCTCCAGGCGCACGCAGACCATGAAAATCGTTTTCGAACAATTTCGAAACAAAACTGTGAATCGTAAGGTAACTGGTAAGGATGAAGCAATGAAGAGTTTTACAAAAGCCCACTTTTCAGTCTGCGATTTGTCGAATAATGTTCAGAACACGACAGGTAGTGTAGAAAAGTGCCCAGGTATAGTATTACGAACTATTTAGACGAAATATCGAATACTTTTCGGAGTGATTGGTATGTTCTCATCATTTGCAATAGAGAAAATTCAAGCTTTAAGTTAACATGTAAAATTCAAAATAGAGGTCGCTTGAACAACAATCGACTCTTTGAACATCTAAATCTGGGCATGGCCGTGGATTGAAAGCCGAAATACTTTATCATTATAGATTTACAAATTCGGTTTAGATGGAAATGGGCTAAAAGGGATTGATATTAGATTTCGTGTTTCATGAACATTAAGCATGGAAATATTGATCAATCGATGATGAAATAGCCTAAATGGGATGAAATTAAACCCACGAGGCCCATCCGTGATTCTTAGCGCAACAGGACATATAAATAAGTACACTTGAGGTTTGCCAAAAATCATGTTAATTGGCAGCTGAAATCTTGCTTGGTGGGTACAATGATGCGTGAGGACGAGCAAAACTTGTGCTTTTAGTTAGGTATTTTTATTCTCATGCTGGGATCGACATATTCTAATAGCACTGAGAATTACAGACCAATCTGTTTTCTTTCTTATTAGAGAAGAGATTGGTTAAGAGATGCATTAATAAGTATCTGCAATTTTTTCTACCCAACTTCCTGCATGAACTAGATAAATACTTAAACAGACACTACCTTATTCTATTAAAAGAAACTGCGCTAGGACCATTTGGAATGTTGACAACTGCAACGCTTACTTAATCTATAAATAAGCGAAACGAAATTTGTTTTGATCACCTTTGAAAATAGAAAATTACCTACTAACTAACCAATTCAGGCTAAAAATGGACTATCACCTTTAACCAGCAAGTGTGGAAGTGAAGATTCTTAGCTATCAAATAACGGATTTTAATGTTGTTACTTACGATTTTCCAGTAGACTCTCTATTAAGAATTTTCAAGGTAAGTTTTGTCTTGGGGTAAGTACATACTAAAATTTTTATGGGGATTGTCTACATTGAAGTTTTCTCAACGTTATTTTTTTGAGAGGCTTCTTAAAACAGGTGCTATAGCAATTGTCTGTGTATGATACTCAATGGATTGTTACAAAATTAAGCACCAATAAGACATAATTAAGTAAATTAATAGATAAGTGCGCTTTAGCTGTTTAGAGGTTACGATTTTCTTAATTGATCTAGCCTAGCCCAGGTAGAATTATTAAGACTTTAGTTCTTTTTTACTATTGAGTTTATTTCTCATTTTAATTACCGTTTCAAGACTGTTTTTGTCGTACTTCACTCAATTTCCCTTTTATATAAAATTAATAGCTGAGATTAGCAACAAATAAAAAATAACAAGGAAAAATTACAATAATGATATTTTTCAAAATTAAAACTGCTTTATATGTACTGCAACACTGGCATGTACTTCAAGTATAGTAATGTTTAATGTAGATGTAAAGCGTGTTAAAACGTCAGAGGATTACACAATTCGATACGGTTTATTTCCTTACGTTGCGTTGGGTCATAAACTTTCGACGTGCACATTTCAGTACAGTGTAGTATTACGTGTAATTGTTCCACATTTATTTTATTTTATTGTCAAATGAGTAGGTACGTTTTAAGTTTATAACTTTAAGCTTGAAAGATCTACACTACACGTGTCCAAATTTTACTAAATATTAAAGTTGGAAATAAAACCTTTAAATTCTACTTATAATTATTAAACCAAATTAAATGTAAAACCTCGCTTGTCAGTTTTCGATATTTTTACAGTAGAGCTTGTAAATCGTTCTATTTCACAAATTTCATTACATGTGTGTAACAACCCTTTTTTGCACTCCATACCTCAGAAAATCATGTTCCGCCGGTTCTGGGTATGTCCCTTTTCTAAATACTTCTGAATGATTGTAATCTTTTTCGTTATCCTGCATAGCAAAAGCATGTTACTTAAGATGGAGTTTCGATTTTGGTAAGTGCAACCGTCACTATAATCACTTCATCTCTAGGTTCAGTATCCAGATTAAAAACAAAGGTGTACAGTATGGAACCAAACTCGTTTGCTGTTAGTGCACCTTCATGCCATAAAAAACAGTGACCATCAAGGTTCTTTAAATTGAAAATGGTGCTTTTATAGTACATTGCTGAGGCATTTGTTAATGGAGCCATAAGTATACTTTGTAGATCCATTGCGAAAACGAATTTCTTTTCTTCCTTATCTTTCATTTTTTCGCCTCTGGCAGCAGCCTTTCTCTTCAAATGTTCATTATAAACTAATTCATTGATATTTCCAGTTTTAAAACCAAAACAGATCTTTTTTTGATCGAAATAGGCTATAGTTCATATTAGAAAATGCATGACTAAATGAAGCGTCTGACAAGACGGATATTCTCCTTTTCTTACATTCGTTCGTATAAAGCAGTATAACTGATTTTTTGACTTCCAGATTGGTTCCAGATTTTTTTGTTAGACGTAGATCTAAATTTGGAAGTTAGAAAGAAAGATTTCAAGAACTCGCTTTTAGGCCTTTTTGTATGGTTCTTTTTTAATCGGAAGTTTCTTTTTCTGTTATTAGTGCATGTAGTTTGTATTCCTGTGTTTTCTTTGTTTTCATCTCCGTTTTCTGTCTTATTTTGTACATCCTGCTGTTTCTCGGTTTTATCATCATTATCACTGATTTGATTTCCTTTAGTCTAGCTTAACACGGACCATTCCTCTAGACACAGGATATTTAATTTGAGGCAATATTGTTTTTTTGTCATTTCCATTATTTTTGCCGTTCTTGAAAACATTGTTTTACAAAATTTAAAAAAATGTATTTACAAAGTATACCTAGAGCGAAGACTCAGTAAATCCTCGTAACGCTAATAATTTTAATTTTTGTTTAATTTTAAAAACTCGTAACTCTTAACAAGTGAAAGAATTTAACTTCAAAAGGATGAAAGATCTTTAGCAATCATCACACTGGAAACCTTACTATTTTAAGTCTATAGATATTTAAAATTTTCGGTTAGATAACTACAACTTCTTACCTTAACTGCACTAAATCTAGGAACTGCCGTGATAAACTGTTATCCGCCATTATGAACTTATGACTTACTAAATAGCTAACATACATAAGACGTTTAATAACTCTCGACATATGACGCTAGGTTTGTGCGAGAGTTACAAGGTTTCAAAACATAGTAGATACGTCCTTAGCCAGAATGAAGCAATATCTCAATTTCGCCAAGTTTGTGACTTACGAGGTTTTAAAATTAAGCCGACGATATAAAGCTCCAGGTAACCCTATCCTAGTATTGATGATACTTCCTAAAGCGCTTCGACTCTTCACACGACAGAAAACAGAATATTAAATTTTACAAAAACGTGAAGCTCTTTGACAAAATGTGATATCAAGTGAGTAGGCAATAATAAAATAAAAAACAGGAACTAAGCATGCCCAAGAAATTGAGAAATCAATATTGTGATTTAAGACTACACGAACTGTCATAATTCGACAAAACAAAAACAAAAACCTTACTTGAAGCTCCATATCCATTTCTGGGACAGTCGTAGAAAATTAGAATTTGATAGGAATCAAAACCGCAACCTTCTCCAGACCAAAGTTCTAACTAAT
>VTPC01003979.1:0-28799 GCA_011009095.1 Ignelater luminosus
AAAAAAAGCTGTACGTTGAATTTCAACTTAGGGTATTATTTCGCATCTTCCTTACGTTTTATCTTTGATCTTCGGATAAGGTGTATTTTGGTTATGTAAATTCTTACCTGTTCATTTCTCTAACGGTAGCCCATGTGCAGTTGATTTTTTGTTCTTGGTGCAGCCAAAATGAATTGAAGTTAGAATTTCTATACCTGTTCATTTGTAAAGCTTATTTGGTTTCATTTCTACTTTAACTATAATATTTAATTATGTGTTTGCAAGAGATGAAATTCGTCAACGATGCAGTTGTGTTGTTAGTGTTTGTGACAGGGGTGCACCAATTTTTATTGATTTATGACAAGTCTCAACTCATGGAAGATTTTTTTTGGTTTTCTTTAGCTTGTTCCCGTATCTACAAATTTTGAGGATCGGTTGCTGAAGATTTTTTTTCTGGCATGGCATAACGTCAGATTTAGTTACTGTGGAAGATAACTAAACCCCTAGATTCTGTTCTACTCTCGATTATATCGTCCGACATAAATAATTATCTCCGTTATAAGTTGAGTCTCTGATCGACCCGTGAAGGATTGGGTACCAGCGCATATGTTCTGCATCTGTGCAACTTGTTCTACTAAATATCTCAACATTACCGTCTTCAAATTTAAATTTAAAAAGATAGAAAAACAAGAAAAGGAATTTTGTTAAAGGCATTAAATTTAATCTACTAATTACAGCTGTCCTATCTTAGTTCACTTAAATGCATTCCGATAAAATTGTTATTGGTTTTACTATTGTTTAAGTGTTTCTGATTAAATATTGTTACTAGAAAGAACCGAGTAAACATGGGTTAAGAGGGGTTTTGGTTTTCTTGCGTAGTTTGTTGCAGATTCTTCGTTCCGCAAGTTGGATCAAATAACAATAGGCATTTTAATTTTTGGGATGCTCATCTATTCACTACATTTTATATACATTCTACAACTACATCAATAATTATTCTTACTCATACACAATACAAACTATTTTGTATTATTATTCGTCATCAACAGTAGAGTTAGTGAGCCATAGCCATAGGTTTTCTAGGTTCCAGCCTAACTTGAAAACCTTCAGCTCGTTTAAGAATAATATCGCCTTGCAATTTAAAGTCTTTTTCTTGAATATCAGATTTAATACGGAAATTTCTCATAATAGTCGATAGGAGAATTTTAAGTTTGAGCATGGCATATTTCCGCCCTAAAAATCAGTCAAGCTAAGTTATATGTTGTTAGAAATAGTAGTAGCCTGTACGTACCTACGCAGCTACGAGGCCCAGCACTAAAAGGTATGAAAGCGTAATAATGTCTGTTAGCTGTTTTTTCCGGCAAGAAGTTATCAGGATTAAATTTTTCCGGATTTGGATAAATATCATCGCGACGGTGAATTTTATAAGTTCCAACTATAACTGTGCATCCAGCTGGAAGAGTATAATCTCCGGTAGCTAAAAAGAAATATTTTCTGCATTGCTATTATAATATTAGTTTCATAGCAATACCTAATTTTACGTCTTGTTTAAGTTCTCTAGCTATTATGGGAACTGGTGGGTACAATCGTAAAGTTTCCAAAAGACATCTCTCAAGATATTTCATTTCTAAAGTATCAGCAAACGTAGCAGGCCTATCGGAATCTCCAAAAATCTCATTAAGCTCTTGAATTACCTTCTCTTGAATTTCAGGGTAAAGTCCCATCATGGAAAGGAAGAAACTGCTTCCAGCAGCTGTAGTGTCATGTCCTTCAAACATGATGGTATCTACTTGTTCTTTGATTTCTTCATCGTTGATAATGACACCATTTTGGGATGCTTCGATCATCAAATCTAAAAATGCCAATCTTTTTTTTTCTCCTACATCATTTTCTTCCACATCTAAATCATCTTTAAGTCCAGTGGATTGTCCAAATGATACACCTTCAACAACAGTTTTAACTTTGGTTTGTTCTCCCATTGGATCCTGTTTAGCTCGAATGTCTTTAGGGACTTCGGCGGTAGAGCCACGTATTCCTTTATTGAAAGCTTCTTTTTTACTTTTTATAACTTTTCTGGTTAAACTATGAATAACGTCGATAAGACCATCTTGAACTTTTCCATATTTGGTTAATCTAAAGATCCAGTCAGGTTTTAACCATATTTTTGTATGACGCAAATGTAGGATGTCACACATTTTCATTACAGCCATGGCGTATTCGTACCCGCTTTGATCTTGAGTTTTCTTGCTTACTCCCATCGCAGTCTCTATAAAAAATTATACGCTAGCAGGAGTTATTACTAATATAGTTCTTTACCCACCTAACAACATTTCTACAGTCGCCTCAGACATGTAATCATGGCAATCAAATGTCTTTCCTTGCTCTTTCCTCATTTTTTCTACGGTTGCTTTACTGTTTACATTAAATAAGTCGATAAAGCTCTTTAAAACGTTTAAATGAAACGTTGGTGCAATCAGTTTTCGATGGGCTCGCCATTTTTGACCTGTAAATTCTCCAAAGTATTTTGCTTCCTGGAGAATAATAAAAATGTACTTACCGCTGCTTATAAGCAAACCATTTCCTAACCAGGGCTCGAAAAGTCTGTATTCGCTAGATTTGTCTATGTGAACATGACTGCTTAATATAATTTCCACATCGCGAGGGTCGATTAAGAAAACTAGAAGCTTAGGTCCAATCCAAAGCTTGACTACTTTGTCGAATTCTCTGCTGTGTGCATATAAGCATTTGAAAACGTCTGGAAATAAAAATAAAATGATTTTTTTTCATACTTTTATTTTACGTTTGCACACTATTGAAACTTCAAGGTATTTTTGCAACAGATTATTTATATTCAAAGAAGTATTTAATATATTCTTGGATATCATAGTATAAGAAGTTGGCAAACTAATAATGTTTGGGTGTATAATTTGTCATCCCACGAAAGGGAGATCAAACTTTTGTTGATGGTATTGACCAGAATTTTGTAAATATCAAGGGCGAAAGTGCTCGATTACACCTCGGTCTCCAATATTATCTAATTTTTTGTAAATTATAGCAATTTAAGACTGGACTCTAGCGTTGAAAAACTATTAACTAGCAATACAATCTCAGGAATGAAACATAATTTTTGGTGCAACCGTAAGTATAATACATGTAAGTATTCATAATTGCGATCACAATGAAAAAACATTAAAGCCTGAATAAACTATTGTTGAAGCTAACCTTAGCCAAAACAAAAATTCAAACGTTCAATTCACAAAACTAATAGTTATTTTTGTATTAAGTGCGGGAAATCAGTGTTTTCTTTGTAGCGCATGAGAATGGCATATTTTGCCGTGACCGTTAGATCGAGGCAAAAAAGTCATTCGAATGCGCCAAAAAATCATTGATTTCGCTCACGAAATACAAACATTTTTTCTACAACCTTCAAACATTATTATATGAATTTTTGAAGTAAATTATGCAAAACAAGTGTGCGATAAAAATGCAAAATAATAAAGTATTAATTTGCAAAAATAAGTAGTTACCTAATGTGTCATTTTTGTTTTTTTTCTCGCACATCCGCGTGAAACATATTTTTTGCGCACATGGGTTTAAAATATATATTTTACTCCCATGTTAAAAAATGAGAAGCTTCCTGTATCTTTGGCGATGCTTAAATGTAACCTTTTTTTGACGGTTGTAGAAAAAAATATTTATTTAGTAACTTAACGAAATTCCGAAGAATGCTGTTACAAAAATATCATTTCAATGCCTACTCCAAATTCTGAACAGACTATATCTTGAAAACAGGATCAATAAACATAAATGAAAACACTCGATCGTGCAAAACATATCTTAAAATCAAATTAATCACTGAAGAAGGTTATAGGTGCGAATTTAACTTAAATTGCCTAGTATTTAGATTTTTTCATACCAGGTGAAGAGCCAGCGAAATCCAGAGCGTTTCCTATGAGTGGCCATCCTTTGGGTCCCGGCAATTTAGCTGCAAGTTCTAATAAATGTTTCCTTGAGACACGCCAATATGTATACCAGAGTAATAAAGCAGGAATTAAAAAAAAATAAAATACACTGCTAGCTGACGTAAGGCCAGTATTAGCCGCTACTTCTGGTATTATGGTACTTATAGACATGTTGCTTTATCTAAAAGATTAAAAAGCAGAACTTAATTAACACAGTTTTTTCAATTCTTTATCACTTTATCAGTCACGATAACAATGAAAATTACGTGTGTTTCGATTTTAGTTTAAATAGACTTTTACTTATTTATGACCTCGCACTTTAATTAATTTTAATGTGGAAAATTGTTAAAACACATTTTTGTTTTATAAAATAAACTGAGCGGTTTCTTACATAAATATTTACTAGTAAAACATTAATAAGAATTCTTAAAAAACAAATTACCTTTTGAATTTTAATATTTGCCCCTGTGGCAGCTACGCCACAACACTAAAATAATAAAGGAAATGAATTTTCTTAAATATGAATTTCTATAAAAAAATATTGCTTTAGAAAGACGTAAGGAATATTAACAATTGCTTTAATTGATTATTATTAATGTGTAAACATTAGATTTGTATACAATGGTGGAATTCATTACCGTTTTAATAAACATACCAATTTGTAAAAGTGCGCAATTGTACTCATTGGTATATGCATTGTGTAGCATAAAAAGAAAGATTGTTTTTTGTATATTAAAAGTGTGCCTAAATGAAAGGATGTTCTACTCAGTAAACCCCGCGGAGTTTAGTAATCACCCTAGCCAAGTAGTAGTTCTTGCTCTTACTACTGCTTTTTTCTCCTTCTCCTATTTCTTCTACCATTTTCACTTCAAATTCAGGATCAGATAATGTTTTGACGCCTCTCCTTGATTAAGACCGTATACATCTGCTCGAAGAGCCACATCCACAAAGTAGCCGTAAAAAAGCTTCCATCTTCTGGCTTTTATAGGTCAAAAAATCAAAGTTGCCTGTATATTCCATCCCCTGTTAGATCACTTTAAATCTCTTACAATGAGCATGATATTTAAGAAGTAAGAAAAAATTGCAGGCAGTTGTTCTCAAAATAATCAGAAAAAGAATTTTAACAGAGCCACTAATAAATTTTAAATTGAAATATGATTGAAACATGTCATTCCTTCTTTAAAAGTAAACGGGGTAAACCTTTTCCTAAAACCTTTATCTCTTTCCAGTAAGGGTCGCTAAAGACCAACAAAGCTATACACATCTTCCTGACATTTCAGAAAAGCAAAATTAGAAATCTCTTTCGGAAGTTAAAAGATTATGTAAACATCTATTAGAATTTTTCCATTTTACTGTGTATTTTATGAATTTTAATTAGGGAACATTGTTGTGTTAGTAAACACACAAGTAAGTAAGATCATTATTGCTTGTCCAAAAAAATTGTTTTCCGGAGGTGATGTTATTTAATTCCGTTTACTGTCATTTACTTATAGGATGAAGTTTGCTACTAAAAAATTCTTTCTGTAATAAAATCTATGCCACCCGGAAAACACTTCTGCTATAGTGGTTGCCTACCATATGAAAATTTCTATGCACAAATTTTAGTTTGAACACTAATGCCGGTTGTTTCCACTAAACCAACTAAATTAATTGAAATTTTCTGTCATTTAGTAATTACAGAACTTACATAATTTGAACGATATGAAATTAAAAGTTGTTTTATAAAATTTATTTAAGGTAATAAAACATTTTTTTACAAAATAAATTTACATAAATAAAATATCTTAATTTTCAAAAATTTTGCTATTTAACACGAATCATTTAAACTAAAAATTTTGCATTGTATGCTCCACATGACCACCATTATTATGTATGCAAGCCTGAATTCTCCTCTATATGTTATCAAAAACATTTTGCAACTGTTGCTTGGTGATATTTTGTATTGCATTTGTAATGGTATTTTTCAAGTCTTCTATTGTATGCAGACGTGTACGATATACAGGGTGTCTCCAAAAGGTTGGGACAGAGTTTAACTGCAGACTCCTAGGATAAAAATAAGAATATTTAACCCAACTTATCTATATCCAAAATCGTCTCGTTAAGTCGGTACAAGATTTTTTTTGTGTTAAACACCTTTATTCAGGTATGACTACTACAATCTTAATATAATTAATTTATTAGTACAGATGAATTGTGTTTATATTAAACAAGACTTGTGTGGAAATACTAAACCAGTGCTTAGTTGCCAATAGTACTCTTTACGTCTTTTATCTACATAATTCATGCGGTTTTGTTCGCTTCGGTCTTCTTCTTTCATTGGTTGTGTCCAATAATTGAATTGCTTCCACGTTTGGATGATTGAGAAGTCTAATCTCATGTTTATTGGCTTGTTCCTTGATGACTTCCTCTATCGTGGGTATATTGAGGTCGTTATGTATTTCGTTATTGGTTACGTATCGATACGCGTTGGTGATCATCCTCAGGAATTTGTTTTGACATTTTTGTATTATCTCTCGATTAGATTTATGTGCACAACCCCAAAGTTGTATCCCATACATCCATATCGGTTTGAATATAGATAGATAAGTAGTTCTTTTACAATGAAGATTCATTTTAGAATAATGTCCAACCAGCCAATACATTTGTCGTTGTTTAATGCGAATTTGTTCAGCTTGGAATATCAGTAGTATATAGCAGGTACAGAAGGGGTCCCAACACACTTCTCTGCGGTACGCCTGCTTTTATTGGATAAAATTTTGACTTGGCATCCTCGTGCATCACTCGAAATTGCCGATTAGCTAAGTATGATTCTAGCAATCTGCAGTAATTTTTGGGTAGCATTTTACTCATCTTGAGAATTAAACTTTTGTGCCACACTCTGTCAAACGCCTGCGACACATCAAGGAATACTGCAGAGCAATATTTCCCTTCTTCAAAAGCTCGTTCAATGACTTTGATGACTCGATGTACTTGATCGATAGCTGAGTGTTTATTTCGGAATCCGAACTGGAAGTCCGGGATGTTTATTAAAGGCTTAAGCCGCTTTAAAAATAGTTTTTCGAATAGTTTTGAGATTGTTGGAGGAAGTGAAATCGGTCTATACGATCCAACTTCCTCGTCTGGCTTATCTGGCTTTTTTAACATGATTATCTGTGCCATCTTGAAGCACTCAGGAACGTATTCCAAGCGTAAGCAGGCATTGAAGAGATATGTAAGCATGATAATGGCCTTCCTTGGCAGTTCTTTGAACACCCCAGGTGATATTTCGTCGATCCCTGGTGCCTTTTTTGGATTGAGATCTTGATCTATTTCTTTTGCTATTTCTATTGGTGTAAACAATTTGAATGCTATTTCTGGTTGTTAAGTTGGTATAGTTTGGATATCAGACTGTATTTCGTGTGGTTGGAATGTATTTGCTAGATGTTGCGCAAACAATTCAACTTTTTCACCGTTTTTTCGTAGCCAGTTACCTTGAGTGTCTCTTATGGGAGGGACACGAGTAACGGGCCTTTTGTATCTTCTTGTTGCTTTCCACAATAAGTATTCCTTGTCCACTTCCGGTCCGAGGTTATTTAAGTACTCGTCGAGGCAATTTTGTTTGTATGTATTAATCATTTCTCTGACTTGATTGCTTATTCTGTTGAATTCTGCTTTATCAGTAGGGTTTCGGGTAGTGTGCCATATCCTTCTGGCTCTCCTTCTTTCTTTAATTTGTTCCCTAATACTAGCAGGATATTTTATTTCACATATGGGAGTTTCTTTTGCTTCAGGGGTAGCTTTTCTTGCTGCTGTTTTGATATTCTCAATAAAATTCCTAGATTGCCATTCTAGGTCCTTTTTAGATTTCAAATTTACTTTTAAATTGATTATCTCTTCCAGTTTATCTCTGAAGATGTCCCAATCTGTATACTTATTTGTGAGATTAGTTTTTCTTTTCTTTTTGATAATATTTGCATTGAGGCATAGAAGGACTGGGGTATGATCTGATGTTAGATCATCACTGCCTTCTACTTCAATATAATTTGATCCAATTCCCTTTGATATAAAGAAGTCTAATAGATCAGGTGTCTTTCTCACATCTGTAGGCCAGTAGGTCGGTCTGCGTGAGGAATGATGATCACAATTTAGTTGGTTAATAGCACTTAATAATTCTCTACCTTTTCCAGGTGATATTAATCTTGATCCCCATGCTGTATGTTTGATATTGTAGTCGCCACCGATAATAAATCTCGGACCGAGAGAATTAAAGATGTCGATGAAGTCATTTCTTGCTGGGGTATGTCCAGGTGGACAATATGCTGCAGCAATGTTAAGGTCAGCTCCATTTCGTTGGATTGTGATGACAGTCGCTTGAATGTAAGGTTCGCGAATGTGTTCTCGTTCATAATGTTGAATATTTCCTTTGATTATGATCGCGGTACCTCCTCTAGCCCGTCCACTTGGGTGTCTAGTCCAGTAGGAGTCATAGCCACGTATTTTGATAAAATTTTTGTTTGAAAAATGTGTCTCAGAAATGAGAGCTATGTCTATATTGTTTGTTCGCAGATAGATTTCTAGTTCTTGGGCTCTTTGATTGAGCCCATTTGCATTCCATGTTATAATGCGCAGGAACGGATTATTCATGTTTGTTTCTGCTTGACTTGGTTTGGGGTATTTTGGTTATCTCCAAGTTTTCCACCCTCTTGGATAACTGACTAAAATTCTTTCTCATTTCAGTCTGAAATTCGGTGAGCATTTTCATCATGTCGCTGATGGTAGGCTCGTCACTTGCAGGGTCACTTGCAGGTTTTTGTTTTTTTGCTTCAGTTTGTTTGTCGTTGGACTATTTGGTGGCATTAGCGTAGGTTCCAGAGGTTGAAGGCTTTACTGGTTCTTGTGGTTCGTTGTGTACCATGGTATGTGGCGTTACAGGCTTGTGTGGCTTGTTAGTTACTTGCTGCAACCGTTGTACTTCTGTAGTTTTGTTTGACTGCAGTTCTTTCCTTTTCTTTTGATACACTGCGCATCCTTTATAGTTGGCTGTGCGTCCTTTCTCATTGCAAAGTGCACATGTTGCTACACTATTACGTTGTTTCTTGCATTCTCTTGTATGGTGTTTACCAGCACACTTGACACATCTTGCTTCTCTGCTGCAGAAGTTTTTTGTGTGTCCAAGCTGCTGACAGTTAGTACATTGGAGAATACTATTGTTTTTTAGGCGGTTCTACGGTTATCTTGCAGTCGACAAGTTCTTTGATGTTATAGATTTCTTTGTTGTTTTCCTTTTGCACAAGATCGACATAAAACAATGGAAATACCTTAGTACTTTTTTCTCCGCTTTTGTTTATAGACTTCTGGACGATAGGAGTGATGACAGCTACTTCATGACCTAAGGCATTTATGTCTTGCTTGATGTCATCATGCTTGGTTGACGCTGGTAGACCTCTGATCACTATTCTGTACCATTTGTCATTTCTAAGTTGATAGGTATGGAATTCTAACTTATTAAATGGGCTGTTAGTTGTTCCTTTGTTAGCTTCTTTTATTTCTAGAAGCCATTGTTTGACTTTTCGGTAATCAGTTTCGTCATCAACGGTTATGTTGATATCATTGTTAGACACAGCTTTAAAGTGTATTGGTTTTGCCACTACACTTTTTATTTGTGACCTGAATATATTGAAATCATTAATGTTGCTCACCTTGATGGGCGGTGGCAGTGGTATATTGCCTTTTTCTTTCTTCCTTTTGGTGACTTCTGATTTCTTATCAGAGGGAGACGGTGTCATTGCGGACTTTTTCCTCTTTTTATCTTTCTTACTTTTTACTTCTCTCCATTGAGGGTTTATTTCATCCTCCAATTCTTCTTCGTCAGTAAAGTACTGTACTGCAGAGAGATCGTTTGTTTTGGATGATTCCTGTAGATTGTTTGACTGATCACGTTGAATTTGTGATCGGAGAGCTGCAATCTCACTATTTAACTGTTGTAGTTGTTGATTTAATTGTTGATTAATCGTTCTTAATTCATTGTTTTGTAGCATAAGTGTGTTTGGATCAAAATAATTTACTGGGATTCCAGGCTGTATGCTGGTGTTTTGTGGGTTCATTTTATCGCGCGTTTATTGTTTTTATCACTTAAACGGTCACTGAACTCGTCACATACTCGTTATCAGGCAACGCAGAGAGCGGCGGACACGTGCGTACGCTTCGAAAGTCAAGCGAGTACTAGTCGGTACAAGATGAGAAAGTTTTTTGAAAAAAAAAAATTAATTTTGCGTATAAAAATAGTAGGCACTGATCGAGTTCTATAATTTTTGGTATGGCATGTTTTGTGACTATAAAGTCACGTTTCGAGATGGTTTTGGTCTTCATCAGTAAGTTGTAAGTAATGCAATTTCTTTTTCAATGCTTTTTGGCATGTTGCATAGCTTAAGCCTACAGTGCAGTGGCAGAATAAATTTTTTATCTGATAAAGCAAATTATTTAAACGTACCGGTTTGTTGCGATAATTGCTTTAAAAACTTCTTGGAACTCTGTTCCATTTGAGTTCGTACTTCCTCCAAAACATCTTCAGCTAAAACAGTTGTGCTTCCAGACGATTTACCTTTATCAACAGTTCCTGTTCTACGGAAACGATTAACAACTGTATGTACATATCTGCTAAGGTTATGGTATCAAAGCGTCTGTTAGAAAAGCGATCCATAAATCCTTGGACACATGGTTAACAGAAACGGACTAAAACAAACGAATTGTATGGTAGTGTGTTGGAGTATGAATTTGACGTTCTTACCTTTACAGAGACAGGGTTAAACGACAGTTTTTGTAACAGTGAGATGTTTAGTGACAGAAATTATAATAACTGTATTAGATAAAACTAGGGGAGGTGGGGTGTTAGTAGCAGTATGAAGCGAATCTTAGTCCAGCCTAAAACAGCCAATAAATTGCAATGGAATGGAGACAGTTTAGATTTTAGTTAATGTTTGCAATAGAAAATTCATAATAAGTACACTGTATATAAAACCGAAAGGTCGCATCGAGTTTTATAATTACTACTTTGAGGCTGTTGAATGATTAGAAAAGTTACTTGTAAGTACGGAGTTAATAATAACAGGGAAATTAAATTTACCGCAGATTAAGAATCAAAACTATAATTTTTAACAGGGTTGCAAGATTTAGGCTTTAAATAATATTATGAATCTCTATAACTTAAAATCGATAAATAACGTTAATCAAGTTGATAATACTTTTGATTTAATTACTACCAATACTGACCATATCATTTCGGAAGACCCATTACCTCTTACAAATGTTGATAAATATCATTCACCGTAAAGTATAGCAATATATTTACCTAAATTAAAAACCAAGAAAGAATCAAACAGAAAGGATGTAGTAGTTAGGTATAACTTCAGAGAAGGCGATTATGAGAAACTATATCAGTTGCTAAGAGAAGCTGACTGGACGAATCTGTACAATGAAATAGATTGTTACCGTTAAGTTTAACGGTAAAAAGTTTCATGAAATCATTTTTCAGATATTCGATGAAAGTATACCTAAACAGAAGGTTGATGATAAGTCTAGTAAATATTATGAATGGAATACAAAAGAAATCAAAGGCAAATTAAAATACAAACAGAAGCTTTTCACGAAATTAGAAAAAACTTCTTTAGACTACAATTTAAGGCATGAATTTAGAAATCTGCGGAAAGATACAAAAATCAAAATAAAATTAGTTTTGACTGTGTAATTACCTACATTTTAGTACTGACAGTAAATTATCACCTAATAAAATATATTTTGTGAAAGTGTTGGATATTCTTGTATACCTTTTAAAAGCAAATAATAAAAATGGCAAGAACTTGAAAAAACAAAGTTTTATAAACATCTTTATAAAAAAAAGTCTGACTAATTTCTACACGTAACTTTTATAAAAAGTATTTATTTAGACAATACCACGAAAGGATAAAGTAGCCTGTTACTGTAGAACATCTAATTAACGTTTGAAATCAAACTTTAACAGACGTTTAACTTGAAGGTTACTTAAACAATTTGCTCTTTATTATAAAACTAACTTTTGAAGTTTAAGTTACCTATTAAATAGTGGTGCAAAGGAAGTTGTATCTGGCACGTTATTATGATTTTCTGCCGTGACGTTGCGATAAAGCCGCCAGGCCTGACATAAGAACTTACGAACACGTCTTTACAACTTCGTTGAAGGTATAAACAGAACCACAGAGTATTTAAAAGTACAGAGAACTCACTTTAATGTAAAAGCCTGTGGGAGCATTGTAATGTTATTTTTTATTTGTTTCAATTTAAGATTATTGCAAAAATAACTTTTCTCTTTTTGTTTATTACGACTGTAACCGGAATTATTTATCAGCTCACCTCGCACAATGTTTTTTTAAAATACATGTGCGACTTCTTCAAAAATTGTTTATTGCTGGGCAGCTGCGTGAATTTACTAGAAAAGTTTGCTGCCATCTTGGCATGATGCAAGATTCAACAGGCAAGAACAGTCTGAGGTCAAGTTCGCTTTACGCGTGAATTTTCCATTGTATAGAGAAAATGCATTGCATCCATGTATACTTCCTTTTAAGCCTGACTTTTGGTCTCCAATTTGACACACCAGGGCGTGACGACATGCTCAGCCCTGGACGCGCGAACTAGGGGTGCCCGGAAGGCAGTGCCCAGTCAGCTAGCAAAGAAAGCAAGTAAAGCTTTTTCTTTGGAAACCTTTTCCTATGGGATTAACGGAAATCATTTATTGTAAACTCATTTTGTGTTGTGGAATTTTTAGGGTCAGTTGAAAGTGGTTTTCTTTTCTGGACTACCGAAGATTTTCCTAATCAAATTTATTTCAAGGGATTTACAATTAAACAAAGAGTAAAAATCTTTGAATTCGTGTTTCTGATTAAATTGGATATATAATCAGACAGTTGTTCAGGTTGAAACCGGAATTGTGATACGATAATGCCCCGTTGTTCTGGTTCTAAGAGTGGCCCTCGAGGATATTAACGTTTTCGTAGTTAAAGTAACTTTACGGTTAACGTTAACAAATTTTCGACTAGCAGCAATGAACATTTGTGTTAAACCATGTGAAACTAAGTTTAGAAATACATATCCGTGCTTCGCATTAAAATAGCCATCTGCGAGTGGTTATAAAAAATTCAGCGTGCTATTTTCTTTTATTTGAAAGTGCGCTGAGGTCAGTGTACATCTTGTCCACCGTCTGTAGCAGATTTTTCATGGGGGAGCCCTTGTTGAAGTCCAAGGCTTGGTGAAACTTCCAGTTCAATTTTACAAAAATAAAAGCTTTAGGTAAGTTAAAGAGCGTTTATTGCTACCAAGACGTTTTATCTAAATACTTATACAGAGTGATTCCTAAATAAAGGGTATCCTTTTAATAGGTGATAAGTGAGACTAAAAGAAGACAAAAAATGAAAAAACGAAGTGACTCCGTGAAAGTTAAAAATTTTGACAATTTTCCTAAATATTAAAAACTGAAGCCGTCTCTGGTTAGAAAAAGAAAAGTGTTTCTTGTATTGTCGCCTTAAAAAGTGAAAGTTAAGGAGATTTACGGTGTTTTTAAACCCTTGTTGTGTAGCACAATGAACAATAAATGCCATCATAAGCTACCCCCTGGACATTTTATAACTTTCCCTTCTTAAATCTAAAGTATGTTTAACATGCAGGGTTGTTGAAATTCATTAAAACAGTAAAAAAATAATAACAAAATTTATGTTACGAACAATTAGACTCCAGTCTCATAAGCAACATTTTAATCCGTTATTATTATTTAGTTACATGAATAGGAAACATTTTAAATGCAATGGATTACACATACTACTTGAATGAAACATGCGTATAGAAGGTACTACTAACTATCACCTCTGTATTTAATTCAATTTAATAAATTCAACCAATTTTTCTTTATGTAGCATAATGCTTATTGAAGTTTTTGGTTCTTCGGAAGTTTACAGAAAAGAATCACTAACAGTAAAATTTTAATATTTTTCCGTTTTCAGATTAAAAAGTAAAAGTTCCTACTGGTTATTTATGGCATTGTAGAAACCAGATAAACTATTATACCCCTCACATAAATAGCAAGAACTACCTGCTAATGACAAGGATGGTCAGTCAACCCCTATCGATTTTTGCTTAAGTAAAAGTATGAGAGCAGGACCGGCTTGGCTTAGCGATTAAATTTCAATCGCATTTTTCTCAAAAACTATGCAATTTTTCCCTATCGATTTTTATCGCAAATATATGTACTATCACACTGCTATCCACCTTTAAGAGGATACCCTTTATTTCGGAATCACCCTGTATACAGATTGTGACATCTTTAAGTAACAACTGAGCTTTCTTTATTGTGTTTTTGAGCCAATTTTAGGATAATTTATTTGTGAACCCTTCCCATCTCCGGCGTTCGAGCTGCTGCGAGCACAACAATTAGATTTGCGCAGACATAAGGCCTATTTTCTGGGATTTGTACGTAGCGATCTATTCTTAGGCGTTAAGGAAAACATGAAAAAGGACAGTAGAGGCTAAAACATACTTAAAAGAGTTTTCTTTATATTGAACAAAAAAACACGTTTAAAATGTTTACACATCACTTTTATCATAGAATAAGCACATGTGTACAGTAGAGTTTGCTTGCTAACAAAGGAGCTTGTAAACTTCCGCTGCGCCAGTTAAGCGTCATTTTCTTCTTTTATAAATGTTCTAAAATCGGAGATCCGAGTTAAAGATGGCCGACTTAACGAGGTTCTATTGTATGATATTGAGGGAACGCAGTGCAAGTTACTGTTCATTTTCGGGTATATTTATTTGTAGAATTGAAGTTTATTCGTGAACATTTTTTTGTGACTTTTCCACATTCAGTTTGTTAGCATATTAAAATTTATTTTTTAACACTTCGTAAATTGTAAATTACTTAGCACACTGTAAAGTTATGTAACGCGTCACCCCTAGAATATTTTAGAAAAAGTCCCAAACAGTCTCGAACGAGCTGGTCGAATGTGCCGGAGAAATCTCGAACTATCGACAATCTTCCACCGTCGAATGTTCCAGAAGGAACGCGAACTTTCTGGGCTCATCAAGAACCACGCGGAAACGAATATAAGGCGGCGTTGACCGAGCAGAAGGCAGTTCTACAGTTAATCAGCTAGTAGTTACGAACGAAATAAATGTTAAATAGTGATAAATAAATTCTTCTGTGCATAAATAAATAAATAAGTTAGTGTAAATAAATACCGAAAACAAAATTGAAATAAATTAAGTAAAAATAATTATTAAATATAAATAAACGTTTTATATAGAAATAACATTACAGTTATTTACAAAGTAAATTGAAAACATTCTTTGTAAATTATTATTAAAAAGTGACCTTGAAAATATGATTATCATGGTTATTTAATGTCTTATCTTGGCTAACATTGTAAATATTAACAAAACCGAACAGAATCCTAACTAACACGATCATTTATTTTTTTTCTACCGATAGTGGGTTTTAAATTAAAATAATTTTATTAAATCTAACTAAACAATAGTGTAAGCGAAGAAATGCAACAAAGTAATTTGCTGTTTTCAGTTATGTAACTCTTTATATTATAGTCAAATGTCAAAAGTTATCACATATCAGTAATTATTTTTTATTTTTCTGTTGATGTAAACATCTCCACACTTTAGTTCACTATTAATCGTCTAATTGCAGCTTGATGCACTTGCGGAAAAATATTTATTAAAAATGATAAAATATTATATAAGTATATCCCTTCTGGTAACCGCAAGCAAGTACTTTTTTTAATCGCAAATAACAATACCTAAACAATTTATTTTTCTAAATTACAGTTCCAGGTTTGCACATTGATGATTCCTCTAATCGACCTCCTGTACACCTAGAAACAGTTCTAAAATCATTTATTGAGCGTAGATGTATTACTAACAGTGATCTAAAGCATTTTGATAATTTAAAAGTATGCCATTCAAGCTATATTGTTGTTGTAATTAGTATTGCTTTTAAATACCTTTTTAATGTAAGATGCAAAGGAAATATTGAAATCGTGCGCATGGGAAGCTTTACTGAAACGCCATGCAGCACAAACTGAAGAAGATGCTTTCCATATAATTTGCACCGATGTACGAACTACACTTCATTCTTGTATTGATTCGGTTGTGGATATACTAGAGCCATGCTTAAATAAAAAAGAGAAGTTTTTACCTAATTTTATTTTTGAATGGTTTAACACAACGTTTGAAGAACATTGCAAAGATGGAGGGGAAATAATTATAGGTTATTTAATTATTTAAGCTTCTTATCTGATAATTTCTTTAAAACTTATTGATTATAGACCATGAACATGACATGCAAGATATCACTTGCCAAGAACTGGACGAAAGTTATGAAGATATTGTTGAAAAGTGTTATTCAAAGTCAACTGTGATAAATGATCTGAAAACACCAGGGTTTGTTATAAAGAAAGACAGTTTATGCAGGTTAGTTCTGCTGTGGTTACGTGTACAATACTGTTGCCTTATTTATTTATAGATATTTAGAACATGGAAATAATTGTTTTCTTGATATTCTTCAAGAAAGCTGTCAGGAGAAGGTATACAAATTTTTTGAATTTCATCCGAGACCAACCAAGATATGGTGTGACAAACACATAAATGAAGCGAGTAACTAACAGAAGTAGCTAAGCTTTCTTCATGTTTTATATTTCTAAAATAAACTAAGATACTGTAGTGAAAGTTTGTTTAGTCTTTAATCTCCTCTGGGTTTCTCTTTTTTAGACAAATTTTGCATTCCAGGCAGCTGGTCTATCTTGTACACGGTGTGCAAAGAGTGCAATCGTAATAAAAGGAGCGGTAACTCACCGTCCATAATTACTTATTTAAAACATAAAATAGACTAAAAAAGACAAATTAAAGTTTATACATAACATACAGAGTTATTCTGATTCGAGGCTGTCGCCACTGAGATTTTCGATACTATAAGAAATAAGATAATTTAAATTGAGGCAAAGTTAAATATCCTACTCTCACAGAGTGAGGTGAAAAGTCTGGTAGCGTTTTGCTCTATCTTGACAACATGGTACTTGTAAATATCGTCCTCAACACAGTACTAAATATATTGTTACTCAGTTACCAAGTAACACTCGTAGCATGTTAGTTGTTATCACATTTTAAGAAACGCCTTATGCTAAAAGAGTTAATATTTCGACAAGGTATGATAGCAACGTTATAAAATTTTATTGGTGGTGTTAGCTTGCATATTCCGGAAACAATCTTTCTTATCAAGAAGAAAGTTGATTTGCAGATATTTAAAATTTTAATGGCGTTTCTATCCAGTAGAATTTTAAAATCTAAGTCGCTCTAACACAAAGACAAAGCCTCAAGGGTATCGCTCTGTATATAAAGAGTCTTGCATCATTTGTTTTTGTAATAACCTAAAAAAACCCAATTTGCGTTTTGAGCCATAATTTCCTTATTAATCAGAAAGTACTTTCTACAGCATCTCTTTTGGCTCTAATGTCTCTGACCGAGACCACTTTGTTCTTTATGGTAATAGTTTTGAATTCTTGATATTTTGGTGATTAGAATTTTTATTTCTTCTACTATAACATAGGCAAATATGAAAACTACTTTACGTACTGATAAAAAATAAAAACGTTTTAAAAGAAAAGATGCATCAGCAAGATCCACCATAGCCAAGTGTATTCCAAATTTACATTTAGAATATGTAAGAATGCTACAAGTCAGCATATGAAATTTAGAGAAGATATTTAAAAAAAAGTGTTTCAACAAAATTGCACGGTAGATGAAAACTGTTACAACTAAAACATGAGAAGAAAAATTTACTAGAACATTTTTGTACTTTTAATTAACTCATAAATGAACTGGAATCTAGTGGTACGAAAATGGAAGAAGACAATAAAGTCTACCATTTACTGCTTACAATAACTATCCAAACAATATGACACTATCATTACTGTTTTTGAGACAACTGATGACCTAACGTTGAACTTTGTTAAAAGTAGATTACATGAAGCTGAGTTAAAGTGAAGGTAACAAAAAGAAAAAAACTCAAACACAAAATAACCAATGCTCATTTGCTAACCTTGAAGAAACAAAATAATTTCTTACAAATAAATCAGTACAGAAATCCAAGACAAAGAGGTTACAATAGAGGTCGGGGTCGACCTGGATATTTTCGACGAGGAGACAGAAGTAATTATAATAACAATAATTATTATCAAAGTAATAGTCATGGAAAATTTAATAATAGTAACAATGAACATGCAAAACTAACAAAAGAAACTGATGACATATGCTTTGTGGCTTTATTTGCCAGATTAAAGTATGCAAAAAACAAAGGAGGATAATTTAAAAAGTTCTCGGAATGACCTATACGCGGCGCTAGTAGCGTCAAGTTGTTAATGTCATTTTATCTTTCAATAGACATCTGCCAAAACTTTATTTTATTGTATCAACTCATTCTGTGTGAAACAAATGCTCGCAAAGGACACCAAACGTGTGTCGTCAAAATGCAGAAAACTGAAGTTCGTTCGGTGACTAAGTTTTTTGTTTTGGAAGGTTTATCGGCGACGGAAATTCATGAAAGGTTACATCATTTTCCAGTGTTTCAAAGTGGAGCACGGAGTTTAACTGTAGCCATACCAGTGTGGAAAACGATCCCTGCAGTGAACGCACAAAAATGGTACAGAAAATATATGATATGGTCCTTGCAGACCGGCGCACGGTGATCAATTTTGAATAATTAGCTAGACAAAATGTAAAACAGGGAATTTCTCATTTCGAAAAAATAATAGTATACGTAGCAAGTTAAAGAGTCAGTTGTTAATATACTGTAGATTTAACAGGTCTGGACTGGTCTAATTTGTTGCGACTAACGTTAAAAGTAGAAATATTGTATTGACGCACTTATGCTATTGCAAAGTGTTGTGTCGATGAGCAGTTTTTTGTTTATGTTAATAAAGTTTTGCATATTTATAGTATTAGTTTGTTGTTTTAAGTGTAATAAGAACCATTTCTAGTAAGGAAATAACTTTATAAAGTAGCATAATACTTCAAGTTTACCGGATGGTACATAAATGGACTTGCGGTAGTTAAACAAAAAAAAGTTTCAAAAAGTTTCACGACAAATTTTATTCTGTTTTGTAGGTTTGAGTTTCTACTTTAAAATCTATAATAAATCTTCACTTAGTTTTACCAATAATTTCTTCGGTCTTGATTTGTTGAATGAATCAGAAATGGGACTCCTTATAGACGTGGTGGTACAATGAAAGGGAAACACGAACGATGGAAACACGAAAAGACGTTTTCTTAAAGATGTAGAAAAGGTATTAAAAATTATGAGCATAGATAAAAATCTTAGTGTAAGTTTCTCTACAATATTAGGCACAATATCAAGTGGATATGCTATAAATACGACAAAGTTTAAAAAGTACACGATAAAAACTGCAAAACTCTATATAAAGCTACATCCCTGGTACTGCATGCCAGTAAGCCTCCGCAAAATATTAATACACGGACCGGATGTGTTGGGCCATTTTATGTGTCCAATTGGACAGTTGTTCGAAGACGCTTTACTGGCTCTCCATAAAGAGTTTAGGAAGTTTTGTGAACATCACACCAGGAAGATGTCAAAGTGTAATTAAAATCTTTTGCATTTGCTCTTGATATCTTCAGATCCTTTAATTACCAGCATTCGAAGGCTACGAAAAAGAAAATGTAGAAGTTTGTCAGAACTTTCCTTCAGATCCCTGAGAAAACAGTACACTCTGTAGAAGACTCTGACGATGACAAGGAGAAAGAAGACTTATAAAATGATAAAGAATATCCATTCATTTATTTATTTATGTTTTTTGTGTACTATATTTAATAATATATAATTTTTTATTTTTGGTAAATTATAAGGTTAAATATCTTTTAAAAGTTTGCGTAATGAAAGTCATAAAAGGTAAATTTTGCATTTTGTTTTACTAGAGTGTGCTTCTGTTACATTCCATACCATAATGCAATGATTAATACTTTTGTCCTCCTAAATGAGCGAAATTGATCACTGTGCGGCGATTAAAAGTTGCTAAGTTCGCTAAGGCTATTGACATTTCAGCTGAATGCGCTTACCATATTTTAACACAAGTTTTGACAATGAAAAACTGACCGTCGATCAAACACGTATTCAAGTGCAAATATCGCAGAGTTGTTTTGACCGTTTCAACCAGAATAAGAAGGACTTTTTACAATGATTTGTAACTATGGATGAAATTTGGATCCATCACTATACACCGAAGACAAAACAGCAGTCGAGACAGTGAACAGAAGCTGGTTCTTCAGCTCCGAAGAAGGCTAGTCGATTTCATCGGCTAGTAAGATTATGGCGTTGGTATTCTAGGACTCAAGCGGAATACTTTTGATTGCTTACTTGGAAAAGGGCCAAATCGTTACTGGAGCACACTATACAAGCCTCCTAGACAAATTAAATATAAATATTAAAGCAAAACGACCTGGTTTATTAAAAAAGAAAGTGCTTTATCATCAGGACAATGCACCTCCTCACAAAAGTGCAATTGCAATAGCTAAATTGGGCAAATTGGGGTATGAATTGTTGGAACATCTGCCCTATTATTTTGATTTACCATTGTCAGACTTCCATGTTTTCCAAATTTAAAAAATCTGTGAATGGAAAGTATTTCAAGACAGAAGAAAAGATCATTGCTGCATTGAACATATATTTTGAGGAGTTTCCAAAAGATCATTACAAGAAAGCGGTAGAATTACTGGAAAAACTTCGAACCAAGTGTATTACTGTTTAGGAGCTTGAAAAATACGATTATAAATGTTCTTTCATTTTAATTCCGAGAACTTTTTAAATTATCTTTGTATTTTGAATTCAGGAGCCACAAATAATTATGCAACCTCAAAAATGAGAAATTTTGCTGTTAAAATTAAAAAATAAAACCTGCGAGAGTTAACATTGCCAATATCACTATTATGACTCCCATGAGAAAAAAATATTGAAAGTGTGTTAAGGTGAAACACCAATTGCTATAGAAGTACTTTTATTTAAAGAACTTCAATTTAATTTGCTGACAGTTCCAAAAATTACTCAAGTCAATTTTTCTCACTGGACCGACCCGAGATTTTTTCGTACTGACTCGAACAGGCGTAATTTTTGTACTGACCTGAATAAGCCTTATTTTTACATTGAACCGAAGAGAAGGGAAAGAAGATTTTTTGATTGGATCTTTGCGCCAACCAGCCCAAAGCTTAGGTGTAGTTCAGGCTAGGTTCAGTTTAAAAATTTATTGGGCTTTTTAGGTCCATGTTGGATCGATTAGGATATCTGTTTTTTTCGGGCCGTTTAAGTTTGTCAGGCCTGTCAAGCCGGTAGAGCTTGTTGGGTGGTTATAAGATCCTGTCGGGCTGTTTAGGTTTCTTGGGCTGTTTGGAACTTTCTAAGCTATTGGTTCGTACTGTACTGAACCGAAATCTTTTTCGTACTGACTTGGATAGTTGTAATTTTTGTACTGACCTGGATAAGTATCATTTTCATACTGAACTGAAGAAACGGAGGAGAATATTAATTCATCGGATCTTTGCACGGCCCGGCCTAAAGTGCGGATGTAAGTCGGGCCTATCTTAGTTTGAAAATCTATCGGGCTTTTTGGGCCTATGTTGCATTAATTGGGCTGTTCGTTTCTGTCGGGTCGTCTAAGCTTGTCAGTGCTGTCGAGCCGTTACAGCCTGTTGAATTTATAGTCTCTCTGGCCTATCGACCTGTTCAAAACTCTCGAGCTTGCCGGGCCGCTTGGGCTTCTTCAACCTTTATTTTTGTACTGATTCGAAGCGGACGATTTTCCTACTGCACCAAATCGAGATTTTTTTTCGTACTGACTTGGACGAACTATTCTTCGTACTGAACTGCACCAGCAGAAGATTTCCTTGACTCAGATTACACATTATTTTGATACTGTACTAATCCGAGATTTTTTTCGTACTCGGACAGGCGTAATTTTCGTACTGACCTGGACAAGCATTATTTTCATACTGAACCGAAGAGAAAGAAAAGATTTCTTGGTCAAATCTTTGCGCGGTTAGGCCCAAAGCACGGGCATAGGTCATGCCTAGCCTCAGTTTAAAAATTTATCGGGCTTTCGGGCCTATGTTGGGTCAACCGCGCTGTTCGTTCTTGTCAGGTCGTATAAGCATACAAAGCCTGTTGAGCCATTCAAGACTCTCCAGCCGTTTGGGTTTGTCAGACCTGCCGAGCATGTTGAGCAGTTAGGGCCTGTCAGGCTGTTCGGGCTTCACAAGCCTGTTGGAATTTTTCTGGTCTCACAAAAAGTTATCGGACATTTATCCTTAGTCGGACCGGGGCTGAAAATCTCGGTCCATGTAGGGCTTTAACTTGCATGTCCATAATTTTTATCTATGTGGTTTACGTGTATCTAATCTTGAAAGACCAACGCCATTTTTAGCGAAGATGTGAGTTTCTGTTTTTTGTTCGGACAGTCATATTCGCTTTAAACCGAGATCTTCTTTGTACTGACTCGGACGGACTATTTTCTTATTGAACCGCCCCGCAGAGGATCATCGTATTTTTTTGGACAGACATTATTTTTGTACTAGCCTGAATAAGCATTAAGTATTCCCAAACTGAACCGAAGACGAGGATGAGGTTTCTTGATCGGATCTTTGCGCGGGCAATCCCAAAGCACACGTATAGGTCATACCGAGTCTCAGTTTAAAAATTTATCAGACTTTTCGAGTATAAGTCGGCTCAATCGGGCTGTTCGTTCCTGTCGGGCTGTTTGGGCTTGTTAGGCCTGTCAAGCCGTTAGAGCCTATCGGGCAGTTAAGATCTTCCGGACTGTTCGGGTCTCTCGGGCCTCTCGACCCATTCGGGTTTGTTAGACCTTTCAAGCCGTTAAAGCCTATTGGTCCGTTACGGTCTGCTGGATTGCTCGGGTCTTTTGGGCCTATTGGCCCGTTCGAGCTTTTCGGGCTGGACCTAGAAACTTTGGTATTTGCAGGGTTCTAGCTTGCATGTTCATAATTTTCATCTTTGTAGTTTACGAGTATCTGACCTTGCTGTACCAAGGCTGTTTTTAGCGGAGATACAAACTTTATACAGTGAAAGCTCCCTTGAACGAATATCGAAAAGGTAGGGCGTCTTATCCGTATAACAGAAATATCCGTCTATGAGGAATTTGTCCGTTAGTTAGAGATTTACTTTAGTTGCCCGCTTAACAGAAATATCAGAGTTAAAGCAAGAAAAACGTTTATTCGCACCTATCTATATACAGGGTGTAAAAAGGAAGCTGGGTCAAAGGAAGATCTCGATTATTTGAAAAAGTAAAAAGATGCTACTTGCTGCTGGTTTCTGAAGATCATCAATCAGCAACAGTTAAAACTGTTAAAAAATTAAACACAGTGGCGTAATAATAATTTGTGATTTCTAATGGTTTTCTATTTATTAAATGTGTATTTGGGTATTTACAGTAGGCATTCTATTAACTATCTTAAAATACTAACAAATATTTATCAGATATAAAAACATTTAATTAAGAATATTTACATTTAAATTTTTATGGAATCTTTAACGTTTGGTTTTCTAGGTTCTAATCTAACTTGGAATCCTTCAGCCCTCTTTAAAATAATATCACCTTGTAATTGAAAGTCTTCTTCTTTTAAATCTGATTTGATACGGAAATTCCTTAAAATTGTCGACAAAAGTACCTTAAGCTTCAGCATGGCGTACTTTCGACCTGAAATTATTTATGAACTTGATGTTACCGCAGCAGGAAAACCAGCGAGATAAGCTTACCGACACAACTGCGCGGTCCTGCGCTAAATGGTATAAATGCGTAATAATGCCTATTAGCCATTTTTTCAGGTAAGAAGTTGTCGGGGTTGAACTTCTCAGAATTTGGGTAAATATCTGCGCGACGGTGAACTTTGAACGTTGCAACTATAACAGTTGCACCAGCAGGAATGGTATAATTTCCGCTTGCTAAAAATGAACATTAGCATCTTAATCTATATAAGAGTTAAAGAAATAAATATTTACCCAATTTCACATCTTGCTGTAGCTCACGAGCAATAATTGGCACCGGTGGGAAAATTCTCAAAGTTTCCAATAAGCATCTTTCAAGATATTTCATTTCAAGAGTATCTTGAAACGTGCATGGACGATCGGAATCTCCAAAAATATTATTTAGTTCTTGAATTACTTTTTCTTGTATGTCTGGATGAGCACCCATCAGTGAAAGGAAGAAACTGCTTGCGGCGGCAGTAGTATCATGACCTTCAAACATAATTGTATCTACTTGTTCTTTGATTTCTTCATCAGTAATAAGAACACCATTTTGGGATGATTCAATCATCAAGTCTAAGAAAGCTAATCTTTTCTTTTCACCAACATCGTTATCATCAACATCTAAATCATCTTTAAGTCCACTTGATTGACCAAACGATACACCTTCAATAGTCGTGGCAGATTTCGATTCATTAGATTCAGCTTTTTTATAAAGCTGGAATTCTCTTGGCACCTCAGCCACTGAACCCTTAATACCTTTTTTAAAAGCTTCCATTTTACTTTTAACAACTTTACGAGTCAGACTGTGTATAATGTTGAGAAGCTGTTCTTGGATCTTTCCATATCTAGTTAGACTGAAAAGCCAGTCTGGTCTTAACCATAACTTGGTGTGTCGCAAATGGAGAATGTCACACATTTTCATTACGGCCATTGCATACTCATATCCACTTTTATCCTGCGTGTTTTTGCTTACGCCCATGGCAGTTTCTATTAAATGAATTTATTTAAGATTTTTATTTTTTGGAATAGGATTACTTACCTAATAACATCTCAACTGTTGCTTCAGACATATAATCGTGACAATCGAAGGTGCTGCCTTCTTCTTTTTTCATTTTTTCAACAGTAGCTCTACTATTAGCGTTAAAAAGATCAATAAAACCTTTTAATACGTTTAAATGAAATGTTGGTGCTATTAATTTGCGATGAGTTCGCCATTTTTGACCTATACACAAAAATTTCTAAATTATAAGAGATTTAAGCAACAAGTTTTAATTTACCTGTACTAATTAGCAAACCATTTCCCAACCAAGGTTGAAAAAATCTATATTCGGAAGATTTATCAATATAAATATGGCTACTTAATATAATTTCAACATCCCGAGGATCAGTCAAGAAAACCAAAAGCTTTGGGCCGATCCAAACTTTAACTGCACCCGCATAATCAAATGAGTACGCGTAAATATTCTTGAAAATTTCTAAAACACAATTAAAAATGAATTTGAAACTTTGAAAAAGAAAGTTTTAACTTACCAGATGATGTGCCGAAAAAATCTAATACATTTCCAACAATGGGCAATCCTCTTGGTCCGGGTATTTTTTCTGCCAGTTTTAACATATGCCTTCTAGATATACGCCAGTAGATGTACCACAACACAAGGGCTGGAATCAAAAGGTAATAAAACACGCGAGTTGCTGATATTAAATCATTTTTAGGGGTTGTATCCGGCAAAGTTGTGCTGACCGACATCTCTTTTGTTCTGTATATATTTCTAGAATTTTAGTAGTCGCTGAACCATATAATTTATTGCAATTACGATATTTTATGTGCAACAAATCACTTGTGATGAATCTACTCAAACTGAAGCTGTTATCTAGGACACGATGCTTAAATAGTGAGACCTTGTAAACAAATGCTGCAAAACTGACGTAGAAATTGTTGCAAGAGTAATCCAGCTTGAAAGTTTTCTTGCAAACTAGTTTAAGGTTTTACGTGGATATTTTTATTTAATTAAGGAATTGTAAGAAAACAGAATGATAAGAAATATCTATAGAAAGGTATGTGGAACTATTCTGTAAATTGTCTTTAATATAAAACTGCAATTATTTAAACCTACGATGCGCTTATCAGTTGTTAAAAACTGTGCAAAAACTACCAATTTCATTAGACAACAATAAAATTTCTACCACGGAAAGTTTTAAATCATTTTTTATGCAGCAATACACTTATGGAATATTTTCAATTATACAATTGCAGATGCATTCGTAAAGAATCCTCAAGTAGTAGAAACACGTCGTTGTATAGTCTAGTTTATAGCATTCAAACGCGAATATTGTATAATAAAGTAGGTAACTTGCCAAGTACAGTATTACTAAGTGCGTATTTATGTATTGTATGTATACAGTTTGTAAAAGCACTCGTGTACTTTGAAATAATTATTTAAGAAAGAAAGTAAGAAGTCTAATTCTTAATACCTAATAATTGTTTACTGCTGAAGGATTTCATTATTTATTTTTATTTTAAATTATCATCTTGAATTGACAAAAAATAATTATTGTTAAATGCAATCCTGATTTATAAGAATTTCAAAAGCTACTTTAATGAATTCTTGTCTTGTACGTGTCAAGGTATTTCAGTATAATAAACGGTGCTGTCTCACTGTCAATTACCTACATCAAGGAAATCCGTCAGATTTTCCAAATTCATATCTTTCGTTGCTTCAGGGTTGTTGCAACACGTATGCAAAACATACAATGCACGAGGGCCGCTGTTACACACTATGTTTATGAAGTGTCACATCAACATTTTCATCAAAAGACCATATTATTTCTAGTTTGGGCCATCTAACATACACATAATTTTAAGAAATATTTGAGTAGAATTCGCAAAATTAATGAAGATAATTGGTGGAACAGCTTCATGTAGTCATATTTCCCCTATAAAACTGAGACAAAGATGTTTATCGAAGAGATTTTCGACAAAACAATTTAAGAACTTTAAATTTGGCAACATAGACAAACATACAAACACTAATTATAAAGATTCAGTAACCAAACAAGCCTCACTTGATTTGTTTAAGATTTAAAGCAAATTAATAAACTTATAAATTACAAAGTTACTCAAATTGATCGTAAAAACTAAACTTGACATAACTTAGTTTAACAAATGTTCAAATTGTCTTCTTCTAGCTTCTAAGCAGGCTGTTGCTCGAATTGTACTTTTTGTTGTTAGTGATAATTGAAGTTTTCTAAATTTCCATGTAGTTGCTTTGTTGCTTGTGGTTTTCCTTATACATTTTCTTCGTTATTTGTATCACACTAAACCCTAATGCGTAAGCCTACGTCATTTATAATTTTCATATAAATATTAAAAGTGTTGTAACATATTTAGAGTTAGTTTTCAATCTATACACAGACTCTTTGTCAGTTGTGCTTTCAATATTTGTCGCTTAACTAAATAAAGTTTTTAAAAATATATTCTTCGTTTAATTATTTAAATTGACGACGAGGATGGAATCTCCAAAACAGAACTAGGAGGAAAAACACCCTTGGTATTCGGTAACCGGTAAATCTCAAGTGTTGATGAGTTTCAACTCTTTGTTTGGCGTCCGAACAACAACAGAAGAACAAAGGTTTTTGGGTGGCAGACTCACTGAAAAAGCTGAGGAATCATCAAGTGACTAGAATCTCATGCAAGTAAAAATCCTTGAGTGGCAGACTCGCTGAAAGCCAGGTAATTAAGAAAATAGCTCTTCTCATACATCACCGTAAGTGACTTATGATTTTTGTGTTTTTGATGTACAAATACGTCTAACTTTTGATATTTTGATGTCAAGTACGAGGGTGGTCTGAAAAGTTTCCGACCTCAACGTGAAGATGGCAGCACTCGTAAATAAAAGCTACTGAATTCCGTTCTTCATCTGTTGACAGTTACTCACCAAAGTTTTAGCCATTTTGGACGCGCAGTTTTTATGTAACAGTCGTTTGAGTGAGTTGATGTGAGTTTTTTGTGAAAATGGACAAAATCGAGTATCGAGCTGTCATTAAATATTTGTTTTTGAAAGGCAATACGCCTTCGCAAATAAAAGATGAGTTGGATTCTGTGTATGGGGACTCTGTACCATCATTTACCACAGTGAGATTTTGGGCTGCTGAATTTAAACGTGGCCGTAAGAGCTTGGGAGACGATGAAGGTTCGGGACGTCCAAAAACTGCAACTACCGACGAAAACATCGCCAAAGTTCACCAAATGGTGCTAGACGACCGCCGAATTAAAGTGAGAGAGATAGCAGAGGTTATGAACATGTCAAAAGAACGTGTTTGTCACATATTAAATCAACATTTAGGCATGAGAAAGCTGTCCGCGCGTTGGGTGCCGCGTTTGCTCACGTTAGACCAAAAACGTGTTCGAATTAATATTTCCAACGCTCTTTTGGCGCAGTTTAGGCGAAATAAATCCGAGTTTTGGTGCCGATTAATTACTGTAGATGAAACTTGGATACACCATTATACGCCCGAAACAAAAATACAGTCCAAACAGTGGACTGCAAAAGGGGAACCGGCTCCAAAAAAAGCAAAAACTGTTTTTTCGGCTGGGAAAGTGATGGCGAATGTTTTTTGGGATAGTCATGGAGTTATCTTAATCGATTATCTTCCTAAAGGAAAAACCATTACAGGAGCATACTATGCATCATTACTTGACAAGCTGAAGGCAGAACTTGCGAAAAAACGGCCACATTTGCAGAAAAAGAAAATCCTGTTTCACCAAGACAACGCACCGTCTCACACCTCAGCGGTTGCCATGGCGAAAATCCACGAATTACGGTTTGAACTGCTTGACCATCCGCCTTACTCACCAGATCTAGCCCCAAGCGACTTCTTTTTGTTCCCTCATCTAAAAATTGCGCTCGGAGGACAAAGATTTTCGTCAAATGAAGAGGCAATCACCTTCGTGAACAATTATTTTGCAGAGAAAAATGCCGAGTACTATTTGGACGGGTTACAGAGATAGGAGCATCGCTGGGAGAAGTGTGTAG
>VTPC01003979.1:29199-46682 GCA_011009095.1 Ignelater luminosus
ATAAAGCTGCCGAGGTTATATAATTTAACCTAAACCGGACATAGTATATTGGATTGTAAGCGTGTCACGTATTCAGTGTATCAAACACAAAGATTTACCCTGGATTTCTATTTCATATTTCAGTCTTGTTACTGGATTATACAATCTCCAGAAAGTGTTGTCGTTATTATTATTCTCCTAAACAAACTTTCCGTATCGTTCCGTCAAGCATATCTGTATATATCTGTATAGAGCTTTGAGAATCCCCCGCTGGCAGCTGTTTGACCCAGTTTTGGTAGTTCGTCGTCTCCAGTGCGTGACGGAGTTTCTACAGCAGCTGTATCTTTAGTGATAATGAATTTAAAGCCAATGTAATGTAATGTGCAAGTGTTTATAACCATCTACGTGCTTATGTTATTAAGTTTATTTTATCTTATAAATATATTTTCTAAACTATCAAACATTTATCAACGTTCTTGTGGGTTTCATATTACAAAGTGAGCTGCTATGTTATTACAAACCTCGCAAGGATTTGTTGTTATTTATTTAACTTTAAATATAAGAAGATACTTTACCGTCACTTAAATTATAAAAACCTAGTGGTTAGATTCTACAGTTTAATAAAATTACTGAGTCAGTTAAACGATATTTAGCAACGAGCCAGCTGGGCGTTTAACGATTTGTTTATGTTTAACAGTTTTATCTTTTATTAGTGCCAAACAGAGAACGAATGTTTGTCTTGCATTCGACATCATTGTAATGTCTTTGTAATTTTTTTGCAATCGTTCTCTGCCGTAAGGCCTCTCTATGACCCCGACTCAATCTCCGATAAAACCGAGCAAGTCGTTTCTTAAAGCATACCGATATTATTTTATGCTACGTCATTTCTCAGGGTCACTAAACCCATTTTTACACGTAACAATCATAATACGTTTATTTTAAAGCAAGATAAATGAACACATTGCTACTCATTGTTATAACAATCAGTGCGTCACCACCACCTAGATTCCTATCCACACTGACTACCACTAAAAAGTTCCTCAAGTCAAGCGGATAGCCTCCATAAGCGAGAAGATTTTGACTCATTTACTTGTGGTATCTTCTATAATGAAAATCCATCTATGCCCTATTGGGATCGTTGGTAGAGGACCAAAAAAGTCGATGGCAATAATTTCGACTCTTTGGGCAGGTACAGGAGTTCTCAACAATCCTGCTGGTCTCAAAGTATCAACTTTAAATCTTTGAAATTCTAAACAATCTTTCACATGCCGTTTTATGTCCTGTCGCATACCAGGCGAGAAATATCTAGAAGATATCTTCTGGAGATTTTGTCTATACCGTAATGTCCAGCTTCAGGTTTATCACGATATTCGTAGTGAATATTCTGTCGTTCTTACTTCGGAATAACTAACTGAGCACCATCTTCTAACTCGTCTGCCCGAGAGCGGTACAAGATACCATTACTTATGAGATAACCTCAGTCCAACCAGTTGGCAAAGTCTGGGTATCCTCTAGCACCTTCGAAACAATCAATGATTTTTCTTACCTCTGGATTTTCAAGTTGTTTCTCTCGAACTTCTTTAGGCCCATAATGAGACAATTGCAGAGATATTGTACATAACGAACAAAGGTTGTCGTCTTCCTCGGTATGGATAGGACGGGACAACGTGTCTACAATAACATTGAATTTTCCTAGAACATAGTTAATTTTTATAAGACTCTTCCTGTAGACGATTTAAGGGATAACAACTATCGTAGTGGCTGGTAATCGGAGGCAATTTCTACTTTATTACTCTCTATGTACCCACGAAACTTGTGACAGGCTCATAGACAGCTAGAGCTTCACATTGGGTTGTATCATAGTTTCTTTCGGCTGGTGTCATGAGATGACTTGCATATTCAATAGGCTTTTCTTCATACCTCTCCCCCTGGAATAGGACGGCTTAACTACTGACATCTGTCCGAATCTTAAAAGGCAGCAACTCGTCTGCTTATTGGAGAATAAAGGGAGAGATCAGGCCATTCTTTAACCTAGCTTGATTTTCTGTTTATTCTCCCTTCGACTATTTCTTAAACAAGTTGATCAGTGGCCTGGCTACTTCAAAGAAGTTGGGGACGAACTTTCGAAACCCTGAGAAAGTTTAGATAAAAGTTTTGAGGTGTCTCGCGTTTTTCGAGATATTCATGTTATGAATTGCGGCAACTTTCTCCTTGTTTACCTGGATACCGCCAGGCGTAATCACATGAGCAAAAAAATTAACATTAGCGCGGGCAAAAAAAAACATTTTTCTCTCTTGGCTTTCAATCGAAATACTCGAATTCTTTCGAACACTTGCGTTAGTTCACGAATATAATCCTTGAAAGTTTCTGACACTATTATTAAGTCATCTAGTACACAAAAATGGTCAGATCGTTTAACTCATTTCTTCATCTATAGATCAATCGTTGTAAGATAGCGCCACTATTTTTAAGACCGAATGACATCCGTCTAAACCTATACGCACCGAATGGAGAGGTGAAACACGTTTTATTATGATTTGATTTGCCAATATTCAGAACGCAGATTAATAGTGGACATGTATAATGTTCGCTTTGCTAAATGAACGAGTTCATCAATTCTTGGCAACGGGTTATGTCAGTTTTTGTTAGGGCATTTAACTTTCGGAAGTCTATGCACACACGCCACGTATTGTCATTTTTCGCAATCAACACTATCGACAAAGCCCACGGTGGCGGTTCTATCACATCACTCGATAACATTTCGTCAATTTCTTTACGAAGAGCTTCTTTTTTGTGGCTTGGCATTGGATAACAACTTGACAAAACTGGAATATGATATCCCGTATCAATCTTGTGCTCGGCAAAAAGGATTGCTTTCTGAATTGGTCCAAATATATTTTCAGTCGTGTTTAATAATTTCTCATTCGTTCTTCTAAAGGAATCTTCAAATTGCAATTTAAACACTCTATCCGTTTCGTCGGAAAAGTGCTATGATTTTCCATCCACATCACATAATTAACCTTTGCATCCTTAATAAAGTCAATTCTGAGCAAAGTGCGGCTTATAGCGGAATCTGCGAATGCAATAAATGTTGTAGGGACCACACGTTTCTTACTTCTTATTTTCCCGTCTACTAGAATAACACTAATTTATTTTTATTTAAACGACTATTTCTTTTCCAACAAAATATGGTACAGTCAATAACCAGTTATACTTTGTTTTGCTCCCATATCAAGTAAACTTTAGCCGATACAACCATTTACATCTATTAATAAAATAAAAATGTCAAAGGTATTTACGGACGTTTCTTTGTTGTTTGTACTTCAAGATTTACACTTAGAACATGCACCATTTATTATACTTAGAGCGCCGCATCTAAAACATAAAAATGTAGCTTTATCTGAAATGTCTGATTTCTCAATACTTTCTGCTTTAACTTTAATTTTTGCTGCATCAGTTGGTGCGTTATTACTTGATTTAGATAATTTATGACACTGTTTAATCGTGTGCCCCAAATTCTTGTAGTTCGGTTTACTGAATTTTCTACTTGAGGTTCTTTGAGTTTAGGTTTTACTTTAGTTGGTATTTCTTCGGCAAAGGTGTCTTCGATAGCTCTGGCTCGACTTGATAATTCATCGAACATCTTGATAAAATTACGAGAAAGACATTAGCGGATTCTAAGAGACCATATATAACTAACTAAACATCTTCAGGCAAAGCAGAGGGCAATTGTGCAAACAGTGTTCTGATTCTACAAACAAAAATATCAGTAGGGGTTAAATCATCTTGTGTATGCTCAAAAATTTCCCTATAAATCTTGTATGGAGGTTTCTTTACTCCAAATGTACTACGAAGACGATCGATTGCATCATCAAAAGAAATCACGTGATCTTCAATACCATTCCACAAAGTAGCAGCTGAATCAGTTAATAAAAAATGCGATTCCTTTGTTTGAATTTTTGTCAGAGAGACGTTTGCACAGTCTTTATGAATAATTACTGCGTTAATGAATGCCTCTACAACTGATTCTGAAGTTCCATTAAAGGTTTGACGGCAATTAACAAATTATCCTACCTGATGTATCAATGTACCTTGGCTTAAAATTGTAGCGGGTACTGACTTTGTCTGAATAGCAGATATTAACGCTTGCGTATAATTCAAAAAATTAAAAGAAACCAATTTATTAATACAATTTGATAAATTAGAATTTTTAAAACGAGCTTTTAAATACCTAGGACTTATAATCTCGACACTCGGTGTTAGAGTACATTCTACTAAAATCGAAATAATAAAGAAAGCCAAGGTTCCAACAACAACCAAAGAAATAAGACAATTTTTAGGAATCACAGGACATTACCAATAATTTATTAAAGGATTTGCAAAGATAGTTAAACCTCTTACTAAGTGCCCGAAGAAAAGAGAGAAAATCGATATAAAAAAATGAGTAATACTAATTCTCTTATAACTCTCAAACATTTCCTTATGAATGAGCCAATTTTAATATATTCGGATTTTTCTAAGACTTTTGTCTTAACAACAGATGCAAGTGATTATGTGGTGTTTTGTCACAAAAGATCGACGGAATTTAAAAAACCATAGCCTATTGCTCAAGAACATTAAATGCAGCTGAATGTAATTATTTGACTATCGAGAAGAAATGCTTAGTCGTTGTATGGTGTACTAATTATTTTCACCCTTATTTATCTGGTCAAAAATTTATAATACAAACTGACCACAAACCTTTAACAGGGCTGTTTAATATAAAAGATCCCAGTTCTTGTTTGGTAAGATAGCGTTTAAAATTCGAAAGTATAATTATGAAATAAAATATAAAAAAGGTTGTCGAAATGTAAGACGCGAATTAAAGCAGAAGAATTAAATCATAACGAAAACAAATCGATAATGGTAAACATAGAAGAAGAAAACGAAGAAGGTTCATTAATCATTACACTCTCAACAAACCAATCATCGTGGTAGTGACGCTACTTGTAAGTCAGTTTTAGAAAAATATTATTTTCCAAAAATGTTAGAAAAGTTATTCGACTTGTTAATAATTGTGATACTTACCAAGTGGCTAACCACCTTTTGCTGCAACTAATATACCAAGGAAGCCTTTTGAACAAATACATATTGATATATTTTTTATAGTTAATCATAGATGTTTGACTACAGTCCACGACAAGGCAATTAATGAACTTTAAACAAGTCAAGAAAATACTATAGAAACTGAAAATTTATTAATTGACAATGTCGAAATTATAAATAATTGAACAAAATTAATATTTCAAAATTATTTTGAAAATTACTTTACTAATTGGACAACACAATGGTATGAAATTAGCTCAAAGAAATATTTTGGATATTAACATGATTTTATTAACAACTTTGCAAAATCTACAGGGTGAGTTTTTTCCGATGTTTAGTAACTAACAATTAAATTGGGAAAGAATTGCAGTTTTACGAGCTCAATTTAATGAGCTTTTTGTTTTTTGGAAAAAATGCATGGCTAATTAGATATCTCGCAAAAATAATTTTTTTATTATTTTGTTTGGTGCCTATAGCTCTGTTATTATTGACTTTAAAAAAAATGTGTAAACCAAAAAGTTGTAGGTAATTATGTGCTTAATAATACAGACTAACCAAAGTTTTTATTTAAGCTATAAGTTTTGAGTTATGACACAAGCTTATGTTTTTCCTAATGGAAACCACAGTCGATCATGACTTTATAAAAAAGGTCTTTTTTTAACAATTCTAACGATATACCACTTGACATAGTTATTTTTATAAATAAATAAATTATGGCCTTTTTTTCTCTTTTCATTTTCGAACTGCTCAAGTAGTACACTATGGAAACAATTGATAGAGGCGCGCATCGTGTCTAATAATAAAATTCAAGTTAGCTATTAACATTTTTATTTTAATTTGAAAATTATAAACATAATTATTTTAAATAAAAATAATTTCAGAGAAACCAATAAACAGAGAATGACAAACGATAATTTAAGAAACAATAAAGGAAACTAGAATATAAAGCAGTACCAAAACAACGTAATTAAAGTAAGTAAAGTATTTGAGACTAAACATGTTCAAAACGTCCAACATTATGATTAATGCACAAGTTACACCTTTTTAAAACCGAATTTGTTGTTTTTCTAACGGAATGTACATCAATATTAGCAAAAACTTCTAGTACAGCTTCTCTAAGGTCATCTACTGTGTTGTACGACTTTTTATATACCCCATCTTTTTATTTTTATGACACAAAATGTAACACTCAATCATATCACGCTTTTTTTGATTGGAAAAATTCATATTGATAATTTGCGAAACCAAAATCAACATTAATTAGAAACTAGATGATTTGCACCTGTCAATAGGTAATTGTCGTTTGCATCTGTTAATTGTTTCCATAGCATACTATGTTAACAGCATTTTTAGTTTTTAGTTACATCTCTGAGTAAAGTACCTATTTTTATCTAAATTTGCTTTGTTTACTTATCTTAAATACTTTACTTACTTCAATTACGTTGTTTTGGTACTACTTTATTTATATCCTAATTTCTTTTATTGTTTCTTAAGTTATCGTTTGTCATACCCTGTTTATTAGTTCCTCAGAATAATTTTTATTTAAAATTGTAATTCCAACGCAATAAATATTTCACACCAAAATAATTATGTTTATAATTTCGAAATTAAAAGAAAAATTTTAATAACTAACTTAAATTTTATTATTAAACGCGATGCACATCAATCAATTGTTTCCATAGCGTACTACTTGAACAGTTCGAAAATGAAAATAAAAAAAAGGCTATAATTTATTTATTTATAAAACTAACTATGTCAAGTGGTATATTGTTAGAATCGTTGAAAAAGGGCCTGTTTTATAAAGTCATGGCCGACTATGGTTTCCATTAGAAAAAACACAAGCTTGTGTCATAACTCAAAAATCATAGCTTAAATAAAAAATTTGGTTAGACTGTATTATTAACCACATAATTACCTACAACTTTTTGGTTTACACCAGAGCTATAGGCACTGAACAAAATAACAAAAAAAACTATTTTTGCGAGATATCTAGTTAGCCATGCATTTTTTCTAAAAAACAAGAAGCTCGTAAAACTACAATTCTTTCCCCAATTAATCGTCTCTCTATCTCCGCTAGTTTTCGAGATCCCCATACTAAACATCGGAAAAAACTCACCCTGTATATGGAAGAACTTGTGAAAGATTTTCTAATAAATGTTTTTCAAATTCTTCAAATCTCAAATTGTTCAAAATTATTACCTTAAAACTGTATCAGTCTGATTTAATATTAAAAGTTGTTTTAGAGTTTCCACTGTTGAGTGGATATGATCTAGTTCCTTCTCCTCAAAAGTATCAGATGGTTATAATTTCTCAGTTTCAATATGTATACTGGTTACTGGTTAGATAAAGAACAAAATTCTTATTCAAACCAACCATAAAATCTAATTGTGACCCTGGATGATAAAACACACCTAGTGTGTCAAAATATCGTTTTTGAGTTATTGATGGATTTGGGTACCTAAACTTATACAAATTCAAGTACAAAAGCTCATTTTTTTATTTCCCACATTTTGAGTGCAAAATTCTTTAAGTTAATACAGGTACTACATTTACACAAAAGTCGTTAAAATTCTTTTTTTTTTCGTTTATTTTTGTTCAATTCAGCTTCTGGTTTAGGTGTTACTAAGTCTTAATTATCACAATCAATACACAAAGGTCTGATATGCTTATATTTTATTATTAACTTTTAATTTAATGAGCCCAAACATTCTATCTGGCGCAAATTTTGTAAGACCCATGAGAAGAAAGTTGAACATAATTTTCAAGTTTTTTCTCGTTGTCATACACACGCCATACGAGGTAGTGCAATATCGCATTATTTTTATTTTGGGACACCCAGTTATCAGCAAATACAATTAGTGTATCGGCTGATGGATGTGTTTCTAGGTAACGATGTAACATGCTTATACTAGTTGCATTCGGACCCTTGCTTCGTCTATTAGGAAGTTCGTTTGTATTCTTGTTTTCTCATCATTAATTCCAAAAATACTTCATTTTCGACCAACCTTGAAGTAAGCAGACAAGACCATAATTGAATTTGATAACTTTAGATGTATTTTTCTTGAAAACGTATTTTGACATACTAGATGAGTTTTATCATCCAGGGTCACAATTGTAAATGAAAGAAAATAAATAAAATTCTAATATCGCTAATAAAATCCTGTTAAATAAATAAATAAAGTAATATAATAAATAACTCGGTCAACATTTCTACGCAAGGTGTGCTCATTTGATAGAATCGAACGATTTTGCCAAATATGGAAAATGTGAAAAATGTTATTACTTTATTTGTTTCATTAAGAATTGTAAAAAATAACCAAGTATGAAAATGTGTTAGCTATTTCGGAATATTAACTCAAAATAGTTCAAATCCAGTAGCAGGCACAAACACCGTTAATGTAGTAAAACCAAATAGCTTGGAAGAAGATAACTATGAATCAACTTTAAATCAAGTGATTAACAAGCTAACATCTATAACTAAAAAAATTGAATCATTGGACAGACAGAACTAAAAAATTCTATCGAGTGCGTCTCCACACAATATGAATAAATTATTAAGTTGCTTGCTACAAATTCGGGGGAAGTCAACCTTGTCAACATCTTCACACGCATAAATTTTTCAACTTTAAACTCTAGCAACCGGGATTCTTGAACGATTTTTCGCAGGCAACCTTATATCATCGTGTTCGCAATAAAATTATCTTTATTTTGATATAAAATTTATTACACAAGCAGATCAGTGAAGATACTACTTTAGATTCACCTGTTTAAACTTGGCAACCCAATAGTTCTGAAGAGAAAAAGGTAAGCAACCTAACGTTGGCATATTCTACAGGATTCATACTTTCGATTGGCATTTAATTTTTTTGCTGAAGCAAGTAGATAAAGTAATGACAAAAAAATTAATTATTGAAGTTTTAATTAAACATAGCCTTGAACATATTTCTTTAGGCAACCCATCACAGACACATTTTTTAACATATTTTATTTCATAAAAAATACTTTTCATCGTTCAAGCAGATCGGTGAAGGTCGTTTCAAATACGTATCCTGTAGTATAATCACATGCAATCGGTTCCGTTAAAGGCACTCCTAATGCAAATACTATTTTCATATTTATTTGGTAGGCTTTCACAATTTATTAATACATTAAAATTCGAAATTGCTGAAATTTGCAAAACCTGGTGCTTATATTGATTATGGGATCAATTTGAATTTGATGAACTACATTCTTCTGTACTTCTGCTTCAACTTTCACAATCATGGACTTTAATATTAGTTGATTGGTTTCTAACTTAGCGATGCTTTTGTTGAATTTATCCAAAATTTGATCGGTGAGTGAAATTTGCTTGGTAATAGTTTGTTTTTGGTTTACTTGATCTTTCTTTAATTTGGCGATGGATTTTTCACATCTTTGTCCATCGGTAGCATATAAATTAATATCGATTCTGAACCATCGATTATTCCTCGTTTTTATCTGGCGGGTATTAATTGATTTATATTTCAAATTATTTCATGTGGTGTGACGTTTAAAAGCATTTGATAATTCTGGAATTTCTTATCATATCCTTTTACCAGCCTCACTATAAGTGCTATAAGACACAATCTGCTGTTCGCTTCTGTGCATTTTCAGTTGCCTGATCTTTTCTTTTGCGGAAGGTGTGTCTTCTTGATCTGCTTAAATGTTCTCTTGCTGTCTCCATTGGACAGATTCTTTAACTTGTCTTTGCTTCAAGACAAACGTCAGAAAAGAACTAGTGTATAACCGGTTTCTGATTGTCCGAGGATGTCTCCTGTAAAGGTTAAAGTTTTAGATGTGTCGTTTTCGCTTATACATACACTCTCACGGGTGTAGGAGAAATAAATAATTGTAGCGGTAGAGCCTTCATTACCGCTGCAAGTCTAAATAATACAATACTCAAGAAGGTCACCAAATATTGCTCAGGTTTCGTTGAAAACAGTCTAGCTTTATCTGGAAAGGACTTTTCAGTCTAGTAATCAGGTTCTCTTTAAACTGTAACTTTTAATTAGCAGTAACTGACAAGGTCCGACACTCTTGAAAGCCACAGATTTGAGGTGTAATGCCCTAAAGTCACTCTTGCAGTTCGCTGCAATTCTGTCAGCGCCTATAACCGAACCACCGACACCTATTAAAATTTATGGCGCCCTGTAGATTTGAAGTTTGAGCACATATTCATTCTGTATAATTAGGGTTTGTAATGATTTATGTTCCTCATTGTTCTTATATTTTATCTTAATGTATCAGTGTAAACAACCAGTTTGTCGACAGGAAAAAATACGTTGTTTTTGAGTGTTAACATTTTGTTTACACAATAACATCATTGTTTATTATTATGTTTATTGAGTAAGATTTAAAGTTCTTTCAAAAAATAAAAAAGAGAAAATAGATTACCTCGACGACGTTGCAATATTTCATACCGATGCACGTACATTTATTTGTTTTTACTTTATTTTTGGTTTGGCCATAATTTTATTTTGATTTGTTTGTGTTCTATACAACAAATATGTCTGCATATTTTGTGTTTGATTATTGTTTTCTACTTAGTAAAATGATCTTAAAAATATAACCCTAAGAAACAAAAAAGTCCATTAAATAATTAAAGAATAAAAAATAAATAATAAAACTATTACTTTAAAAAGCTCAAGGTAACAGAAGGAATGAGATTTTAATATAAAAAGTTTTGACGTAAGCCGCTGTTTAGTTGATGTTATAGTTTCGTGACAAAACAAATTTTGTGCAACTAATTTTTAATTTACAGTAGCATAACATATCCCTGAAAAATCTACATCTCGCCTTAATCCCCACTGATGACAAGATTGTGAACTGCGAAAGTAATTAGTGTCTTTAACCTATCAAATTCAATTTGACTTGACAATGGAAAGGAATGCCTTGAGAATCGAATTTTGATTGTCAACCTTTTGTTTTATTACTTGTTTAAACATAAAGACAAGAGCCTAAAGTCTATTGTCTCTCCATAAACATGTTATATTTGATATACATAAGCCCCATTAAAAGTTAGGACAATTCTATATTTTCTATTTTGGAAATATTAATATTTGAATAAAGATGGCATGTCAAGCCATTTGCTCTTTGTACTTGGCGTTGCTATTATATGGCGCCTTAATCGTGCTGCTAATGTTGCATTAGCTTTTGTATATAACCAGTATGAAACGGACAAGCAAGTCACATTCTAGCGTCGGGTGTGAAGCGAGACAGTCGACATAGAATCAAGTATTGCGGTAACGCCCGCTAGGTGAAAACTACCAAAGACACCAAGCCATTATTCCGGACGAAACAGATGGATCGTGGACGCTCCCATTCAACAATTGCTGTGATCCTGCGTTAAGAGTGGGCGTATAGCCAACGCCATGTTCCACACACTTCCGTCTCTCAGCTCCATCAAATCTGTCTGCCTTGGGCGAGGCAGATCGTGACCATCACCTAATCCTCATAGGATCTGAGCTTGGGGCTCCTTAGACCTGTACTTCATTCCTTTAATCCTTCCCAAATCCGTTTAAACCAACAACGAACTAATATATCCCAACTTACCAACCACGATTCCTCTTCTCACTTCTGCTGCAAACACACTTTACTTCACCTAGTGCCGTTAATTCTACCATCATCAATACCGGTATCCGCTTCATCAACATTAATTCGACACTATCTTCGGGATCCACCTTCAGTACTGACGACTCCAACACAACTACAGCCGTCGCGACGCTAACACCGCAAGGTCCAACCAGTCATCATCACCAAGAACCACCTTCAAGCGCTACCTGCCAATATTCTTTTAGAAATTCTACAATTCCATTTACTCAACGAAACCATCATCGACTTCCAGCACTGGATGAGCGTTGCGTCTCTAGCAACGTTTCCACAATCAAGACTGAAGAGAAACTGAATGGTTTTTAAAGCCGCGCGTAATGCACAAATAGCGATAATAAGTAAGCAAGCAAGCAAGTAATCAGTGTCAGTGTCAGTGTTAGTGCTCTACTGAAAGCTTAATAAATTCTTTCTGCTATTCTACCAAGACAATCCTTTTCAAGACTATACCAGTGCTCAAAATGAAAATGAAAATAGAAGACCTGCCAGAGAAAGAATTTCGGAAGTTTACTAGGAAGACATATAAATATACAAGTAATACAACAGTAGACTATTTAAACATGAACGCCAATCCCACTACAACCTCCAGCGACTCACTAACTAGAGAAAACTCCAGCACTTCCAACGAAGAATACAAAAAGGTCAAGAATAAGAAACCTAGAAACTCTCTAACCATGAACGTCACTTCCCCTACAATGACCAATGATTCCCTAACCAGGGAAAACCCCAGTACTCCCAACAAACAATACAAGACGGTAAGGCATAAGAAACCTCAAAAGCAGACATGACAAGAATTCCAAAAAATAAGCGAGGCTGCTGTTGTGAACAAGTTTGACATCCTCGCGGATAAAAATATGAAAGACAAAGCTACTGACGCCAGCCCACGCGACACTAAAAAGCGAATGCGAATACCACCGATTATCATCAAAAACAAAGAACGATGGACGTTTCTGTCTAATGAACTAAAACGCGTAAACCTCGATCTTGATGGTATTAGTATACAACACAAAATGATTGATGTATATACAGGAAGATCATCCACTTTCAAGACAATGACAAAACGGCTTTTTACATTTATCAGCTCTCAAACAAAGAGCCGCTACGGGTGGTACTCAGAGGTATCCTTTTAGAAATCGGCACCGAAGACGATAAAAATGACTTCTAAGAAAAAGGCTTCCAGGTAAATTCCGTAATCAAGATCACCGTAGGAAAGGAACGTTGTTCTACCCCCTTGGTTCTCGTAAACATAGTCAAATCTCCAGGCGCAAAAGACATGTAGAATCTAAACTGAAACACCCCGCAAAAAGCCATTCATCATCACCCAATGCCACCTACGCCAAGGTTTCAACCACTCTTAGACTCTCAGAGGGCTGTCAAGTGTGCCGGCAACCATCACTCGGTCACCTGCACGAAAACCAAGAACCAACCGGCAACATGCGCAAATTTCGGTGGAGGCCATCCCGCCAATTACCAGGGGTGGCTACAACTCCCAAAGAAAACAGCCTCACAGAAGAAGCCTGAACCGGCCACGAAAAGTCAACGTTCAAATTCAACAACATATTTTAAAGTCCAGCCCGCCACGACCCACAAACTTGTACAGCGAAATGGCTGCAACCCGCTTTGATCCCTCCAATACAGAATTACCTGAAGATTCCCAAACTGCTGGTTTACCTTTCCTCGGCCGATTACTGGATAATGTCGCCAGTACCAAGCACCCTGAGACGCTAAAAAAGATCGACCTCAATGCAATCTCACATCGCGACATCTCCAGCGCCTTCCTCGATCTGCTTCCGGAGATAGTAGCTCTTCTAGAATTGCAGTCAAAGTACGCAACAGGTTATAAAAAGCCCATACTATAACGATAAAGGAGGTTAAGGCACAATGCTAGGCACTCCGTATACGTGGGTGCGTTCGGCGTGGTTGACATTACTATCTCATTCTTGACCGCGTCCAGCAGTGTTCACCAACCAAACTACTAAATTCCATTTTGGTCGAAAAGGCTCATGTCTACAGTGGCTTCTGGAACAATTATGTTTTGACCTTGGCAAGCATTAGTCGTTATTATCCTCTCCTGACGAGTCCAAACAAGGACGAAACAATCGTCTGGAGGTATGATAGTCAATGATTGCACGATTTTGTGAACATATTTGTGGAGAGGCATCAGTCTTTAGACTTTTGTCTTTAAGTTAAATTTGGTTTGGTTGGCGATCATTACTGCAGTTTAAATTTTATTCACCGCTGTTCGAAATAAGGCAGCGCCGGTCGTTCCATATCATTCCCTAAGATATCCTTCTGCGGCCAACACTTATACTATATCTTACATGCCTAAGTACATGTCCTAGATATTCTAATTTCACTTTTTTGATGTAAGGCAGCAATTCTGGTTTTTTCTTCATTTTCTCCAACACTTCCACGTACCAAACTCTCTTGACCCAAGATCATCAGATCTCGAATGATTCCTACTTTTTTGTTATTGCGTTGTTGAGCGGCCGTGTTTCTGCTCCATATAAAAGGATGGATAATTGAACTAATTTTCAGACAAATTTTGGTAAACCTGCAAAAGATGGCTAAGCCCGAAGTCGTACCGAGGTAACGGTATTGGTTCGACACATCAACGAAGAATTTGGAGTTGAGAGTAAATAGCGTGGGGGTGTGCCTACTTTGTCGGCAAGCATCCCCATACCACCCGTTTAATTTAAAAAAAGATAGAGATCAGATACTTCGAAGGAAGCAGCTATTTAAAAATTGTTAGTAATTGTAAATTGTATGAATAGATTGAGAACGATTCAATTTCCTGCAGCAGTCACCGAAGACCTCCTACAAGAAACGCTGCGCAGTAGTGACTTGATTTCTGTTTATTTGGTAGTATATTAATAAATTTCTTTTAAACCACGCAGATATAATTGGATTGGAAACTTTTACCCGTAACAATGGTTTTCCTCTCAGGCCTAATTCACGTCTCGCCAAAAACAATATGATTCGTCTTCGTCTATTTCTTAGATTTGCAGTGATTTTAAAATTCTTAGTTTTCATCTTTAGCATCATTTCTATCTTCAGTCATATTCGATGCCAAAAGATCAATCAAATTGATCTCATCATATTTGGTGTTATCGAAACTGTCGGAAGAATCAATCGAGGTAATATCAGAAGTAGCAGTAATAGAGCGTGTTAGTCCTATTTTTCTGCATCGCAACTTTCCGCATTATCGCAGAAAATCGTGTTAAGGAGCCACATGATAAGTAATGTAGTGGTAGGCTCCAAAACACTGTTTTAACACCCACCCCCATTGTTTTAGATCAACGTCCTTTTTAATCGAGTAATACTCACAGGTGTAGTTTAAGTAGTAGCTGAAGATATGGATGAGAGAGATGATAATTTCACTGGCTAAACAAGGCCGAGATGATGTAATTTTATTAAAACCGAAAGAAAGATCGATGTTTTCTTATTTTGCAATTGCCATATTACAACACATGTTCGTTTTGTATTTAATATCTTTATTTAACTAAGAATATTTAATTAACGTAATAACACATTCTAAACTATTTATTTTTAGCGATGTGCACCTTCGAGTTGCACATAGTCAAGCAACGTTGGCTTGGCCCATTTTTGTTTGTTCACCCCAGGTAAGGGCAACCTCGACACAACGCTACTGAAAATTAAATTCCTAGTAAAGGATGTTTTTAAAGTTTTTGGGTAGCTTTTAAAACAAACAGGTCAGCAAATATTCGACTTTTCGTAAAATAATTGGTATATTATTGGCTTCGTGTTTATAACTAGAATGAAAGCCTTTTTACTTCAATATGCTCTATTTATGATTTTTTTTAACTGAGTACCTACCTATATATTAATCTTTCTGCCAATAAATTCGTTGCTGTACCTAATAATATCTGTCTTACTGTTGCTAGATAAAAATCTAAAAAAAAATGTTTGATTGTGAACAATGTTTCACATTTATTTAGGCTAAGACAATAAATAAAACAAAGTTGTTTACCATGAAACATTACAGTCCTTTGGAAACTAGTTTTGCACGATGCAAAGAGTACATACATAGATTTAATTGCACTAAATGAGAACATAAATCTTAAATAATATAAATCTAAATAATTAAATGAGAAAAACACTGTAATTTTGTTAATATGTTTATTTATAAAAGTTTACAAAAGAAAACAACAAACACTAAATACATAGACTAGCTTCTACATTCTTCATTTAGGTTGATTCAACATTCCACCCATTAGGGACATTAACAATAATATTATTATTTCCATTATAAAATTAGGTGTCTAATAGGTTATATTTTACACTATCTAATGTAAACACAAAAGAAGCCTAACAAGCTTGAGGTATCCTTTTTCGTGCTTCCAGTCGAATTTGAAACCCTTCAGCACGTTTAAGAATTATATCTCCTTGTAATTGAAAATCTTTTTCTTGTATATCTGATTTTACACGATAATTTCTCATTATGGTAGACAGAAGTATTTTCAATTTTAACATAGCGTACTTTCTCCCTGAAAAAATAAAAATCAAATATTACCAATTATACTTGAACCTTCCATATAAATACGCACCAACACAACTGCGTGGTCCAGCACTGAAAGGAATAAATGCATAATAGTGTCTGTTGACTGTTCGTTCAGGCAAGAAATTATCAGGATCGAATTTATCAGGATTAGGATAAATATCAGCACGCCGATGTATTTTATAAGTACCAATTATAACTGTACATCCAGCAGGCAAAGTATAATCTCCATTTGCTAAAACAAACAAAAATGTAAACGAAAACAAAATTGAAATTATAATTTCCAAACAGTACCTAATTTCACATCTTGTTGAAGTTGACGAGCGACTATGGGTACTGGTGGATACACTCTTAATGTTTCTAAAAGACATCTTTCGAGATATTTCATTTCTAATGTATCAGCAAATGTAGCCGGCCGATCGGAATCTCCAAATATCTCATCGAGCTCCTGATGGACTCTTTCTTGAATTTCTGGATGTAGCCCCATCATTGACAAGAAGAAGCTACTGCCCGCCGCTGTGGTATCGTGACCTTCAAACATAATAGTATCCACCTGTTCTTTAATTTCCTCGTTGCTAATATTAACACCGTTTTGAGAAGCTTCGATCATAAGATCCAAAAAGGCTAGTCTCTTCTTTTCCCCTACATCATTATCATCAACATCTAAATCATCCTTAAGTCCAGTAGATTGACCAAAAGATACTCCTTCTATTATAGGTTTATCAGAATTTATCCTCTCGGAGCTTAATTTGCGTTTAGATGTAGCATCTTCTGGAATTTCAGCTGTTGATCCTCTAATTCCTTTATTGAAAGCTTCCATTTTACTTTTTACGACCTTTCTGGTTAGACTGTGAATGATATTAAGTAGGTGATTTTGGAATTTGCCATATTTGGTTAAGCTGAACAGCCAGTCGGGTCTTAACCATAATTTTGTGTGGCGTAAATGAAGAATGTCGCACATTTTCATTACGGCCATTGCGTATTCGAAACCACTTTTGTCTTGGGTTTTTTTGCTTACTCCCATCGCAGTTTCTTAAACACATCAATGAAATTAAATTTTATTTAAGTAAAACTGTTTTCTTTTAATTTCCTACATTCTCATGAAAGTTGATAGTTACGCCACAAACTTATTTTTATTCGCACAAAATAGGAGGTGTATACTTAGTCGCTTAAGACCAACAAAGCGATACATCTTCCTAACATTCCAGAAAAGTAAAATTAGAAATTCTTCCCGGAAGTTAGAAATTCTGTAAGCATTTATAGGAATGTTTTATTT